>BTHU01000005.1:34376503-34446503 GCA_036184795.1 Tokudaia tokunoshimensis
GTACCAGACCTTGTCTTCTGCTTACCCCCTCTCTGTAAACATAAAGCTGCTTTAAAATAAAGGGTGTAAGAGAATTAATGAACAGTCGTAAATTCTGTCAAATGTGTGGGGCACTGGAGCTCTCGCTGTGGGAAGGAATGTAAAATGGAATAGTCTGGCAGACAGTTTGAAAAGTCCCTGGGATGTCAGACACAAAACCATCTTGTAACCAAAAGAAAGAAAACATATTTCCCCACAAGGACTTTATGGGTACGTTTGTTGAGGCTTTGCACAGGATCATCACAAACTGGAAGCCTCCAGAATGGCCATCAGCTGCTGGATGGGTCAGCACGTTGTACTACCCATATCCTGGAATGTAATAACAGAGAATGAGCCCCCTGGGCACGGCGGCTCCCAGGGCTGCCTTCCACAAATGGGGAGAAGTCTGCAAGGAAAAGAAGCCAGACACAAAGGACTCCATCTGTCATCTGTTCACAGGCAATTCTTCCGCAGCATGGCTGATCAGCGTCATGGTTGCATTTTGAGCCCTGAGCTCTGAGGATTGGGTCATGGGAACTTCCTAAAGGGATGGAAATGTTCTGTATCTTGATGTGGTGTGGCCTAAGTGGGTGCTTTTATCAAAATACATCAAGGCGTACACTTGAGAATCTCTCCATGTCTAGCACATATAAAATGTCTTTAAAGAGAAAGTGAAGGAGGTGGGCTGACTCCCATCTGATGTAAGTCCCAGGAAGGCTGAGGAGGCAAGACGGCCAAGAGTTGGAAGTCTATCTGTGCTGCAAAGAGTTCAAGACCAGAATGAGACACATAGAGAGCAAAAACTCTGCTACAAACAAACACCAAACTTCAGTAGGTGGTGGAAAGAGAGTGGGCGTGGGGGAAACAGAGAGGGGGACAGGTCTCCGATGCCTGAGTTTCTGACTCTAATGCTTTCTTTGTACAAGACCCAAAGTCCAGGTGAAGGGCCACTGAGAAAGGAAGGAGTTACCATGGAAGCCTCGGCCTTCATCACTCCCGTCTGCAGACACTTCTCTCCTGTGGATTTGCAGTCCTGCTGAACACTAGAATTAATCAATTGTCTGATTGCCATGTACTGAGATGCCAAAAGGCCAAGAAGAAGATAGGAGTAAGGTGGAGACCCATATATATATATATATATATATATATATATATATATATATATGGGTCATATATTATATATATGGTTCATATATAATTCATATATATGATTCATATATATGAATTATATATTCATATATAATTACATATATGGTTCATATATGTATATATATGGGAGATATATATATACACACATATATATGCGCTCAGGGGAATGGAGCCTTTGCTTTCTCCTCCCAGGATGACCCTGAAGCCGCACACTGTCCTTCTCGGTAGCCTTTCCTCTTCTAAGGATGACAGGCAGCCCATTAACATTTTTAGGACACGCAAAAAAAAAAAAGCTTTCTTGAAACTCTATCCAAGACTAATAAAATGGTACAGTCAAAAATGGAAATGATAAATCCTAACAGTTGTCCTAAGGATGCTCTGTACCTTATATTTTTTCAGAACACACAGCCAAGGATTCAGAGGGCTGCTGTGAACAACTAAATCATCTAGGGTGCACAAATAAATAAACACATCCTCTGACAGCCTCCCAGGGAACTCTCCCAGGTCATCTAGCCCATCTTTTACGGAGCTGAGAGCCACCGCTCCGTCTCTCCGTCTCCTGTAGACCTCTGACAGCAGGATACCCTCGTAACACAGCCCAGTGCTGGTCCTAGCAGTCCTGACCCAGAGCATGAGCAACAGCCCCCGGAGGCCAGATTGCCTCTGCTGGTCTCTCTCCATAGTCTTTTCTGCAGTGAGCCAAACAGCTCTAATTGCTTTAAGCTTCCAGTATTACTTGTTTTTCTTGTTGCTGGAACAAGATGCATAAGAAGTGCAATTTAAAGGAGGAGGGATTTCTTTTGATTCATGGTTCAGAGGGAGCGCCCGTCATAGTGGGAAGACAGCTGGAGTGGGTCAATCTGTGGTTGCAGACGCTGCCTCTGGTGGCCCATCACATGGTGATGACCAGGAAACAGAGAGCTGAGGTTGTAACCCTCAAAGGCTTTCTCCAGTGACTCCCCCACCCAGCCATGCCTCCTGCCCTAAAGGTTCCTGAGTCTCCATGCAGCACTACCATCTGGAACCAAGCGCTCAAACACACAAGGCTGTGGGGACATGCCACTCTAAACACAGTGCATGCCCCCTGTGGTTTGGATTTGTCTGCACCCACCCTGTGTGTCTTCTTTCCTGCTGATGACAAGGCCATTTGCATGTAAATCCAACACAAGTCAGGTGGCCCATGGCAGTCTGGGCACCTGCTCCGGGCTGAGGTAGGAGGATAGGAGTGGGCCAGGAATTGCCTTGTCTGGCAGGAAGCTCATCCACAAAGGTCTCCAGCACCAGGTGGTCTGGGAGCTGTGGCAGCAAGGGATTGGCATCGGTTACTCCCACTCTCTGACGCTCCAGGTTCCCTACTCTGGGCTCATGATAGGGCTTACAAGCTAAAGAGACAGTGATGTAATTCTAGAACATTTTAGGGAAGGCTGCTCACCAAAGACCCAATGAATGGTTGTCAAGTGACTAGGTTCCTAAGTGCAGATTCCTGGGGAAAAGATATTGATAGGCCCTGTGATTCAGAGGCCCATTCAGGGATCAGTGAGTTAGCAGAAGAAACAGAACCACCTGGCATAACAAGGCACACTGTCTGCTCTAAGAATGGGTAAGCTCTATAAAGCACGGATGTGTTCAGAGACGATGGCAAGTGTCACAGATGTGGCATGGATGACATGCCCGTAATGCACAGCATACACAAGCATGTGGAGACAACCCTGTTATTGTTTGAATGAAGCAGCACAGCTTTAATCCCCACAGCATCATGTGTTGACAACTTGGTACTAACTGGGAGGCTCTGGACACTTTAGGAGACAGGATGCTAGCTGGAGGAAGTACATCACTAGGGGCTGGTCCTTGGGCATATCTTGTTGCTGTACCCTTCAGTCTCTCTGCACTCTGTCTGCAGTGAGGTCAAAAAGTTCTTCTTCCCAGCACCACAACGCAGAGCCAAGTGACCCTAGACAGAAATCCCCTTGAACCACGAGCTAGTGAATCTCTCCTCTCGCGTGTCATTCTCTTTGGTATTTTGGTTGCACGGAGTAGGAGAGGAAAGGAAGGACAAATATTGAAACAGGCTTAGAGTTGTTTTTAAATGCCAGCTTGCCACAACCTAGAATCATCCAGGAAGAGAATAAATGTGGAGGAATTGTTTAGATCAGGTTGACCCTTGGCCCTGTCTGTTGAGGGACTGTCTTAGCTGGGTTCACTGTAGGCCGCACAATTTCTTCAGGTTGGGCCTTGACCTGTGTTTAATAAGCTGATTGAAAATGCAAATGAGCAAGACAGCAGCGTGTGTGCGTGTGTTGGTGTCTATGCTCTTGACTGTGAATTTGGCGTGACCAGCTGTGTCAAGCCCTTGACTCTCTGTCTTCCCTGCAATGAAGGATTGCAACCTGGAATTATAAACCAAAGAACCCTTTCTCCCCCCCCCAGTTGTGTTTAATTGCAGCAGAAAGAAACTGATACATATGTCTCAGTTTGCTTTTTGTGTTGGTAACAAACACCAGGCTCAAAAGCAACCTGGAGAACAAAGGGTTTGCAAACTACAGTCCATCGTCAGGAGCAGCCAGGGCAGGAGCTCAAGAAGCCTGAGCGAGAAGGGTCTGTCCACTGCTGGAGTTGGGGAAGCCTGGGAGGCGCTTGCCTCAGTCCTCTGCCTTGTTTACTGGAGGCCTGCTGAGGGGCAGCCTCTTCTCCATCTCTCATTCTTGGCAATGGAGGAGAAGTAGTTAATGAGGTCAACGTGACCCATGTAGGAGCAAGAGGAGTTGCCTTGCTGGTTCTCAAGCCACTCCCACTTAGTGGTGTCCGTGTGGCCTGTGCCTATGAAGTTGGACTGGATGATGCACCAGTCTGTGCCTATGAAGTTGGACTACGGATGGTGCCCCAGTCTGTCATTTTGCCACTTTGCTTAGGCTTCCAGACCAGGAGCTGCTGCTCTCAGAGTTCAAGAGGAGGAGACATCGCCACAAGAAACCTCCACCCTCTCAGATGCAGAGGAAAGACCCAGCTACCTTTTTTACACAGCTGGGTCAACCTGCCTAGGGTTTTGTTCACAGTGGATTGGGAAATCTTGCATCAACTAGCCAAGGAGGGGAGCGGTGGAGAAAGAAAAGAAAAAATTCAAATGCCAATCTGATAGAGGCAATTCTTCAGTTGAAGTTCTCTTGCCCCAAATGTTTCGTGGTGGTGTGTGGCATGTGTCAAGTTGATAGCCAACGTTAACTTCCACATCCATCCACATTAGTCCTGAAAGGAGGGAGTTATTCCCGCTTATAGAAAATATTTGGGACGGCACAGTGACTTTTCCAAGGTTTCTACTTGTTAATGGCAAAGTTGAGTTTCATCTCAGGCTGCCACACTGCCTCCCTGCATTTCCTCACACCTCCTGGAGCTTCCTTCCTCCTCGTCCTCATCCTTGAATGGCCTCAGCTCTGACCATAGTCCTGGTGTGATGCAAAGCCCTGACCTGCCATGATGCAAGGCCCTGAGAAATACCATTGGGTGCACCGACTTGCCTGTAGACCCACCAGAGGCACAAGGACAGTCCCAGACCCTCAAAGGCATGATGTTTCCTGGGCAGAGGAAACACGTGATCAGCAAAAGTGTAGCCATCTTGATCTGAAGTGTCCTGGAATGGACAGGGCTGTAAACAACTGTGGGAGATGAGGCCTTAAAGAACTCTGGGCTGGTGGAGAGGGGATGTCTCCTGGAGAAGCTGGGACTCCAAGGAGACACGTGAGGCTACAGAGGAAATGACAGACACTACAACAGGCTCAGAGTTGTGTCGCCTGAGCATTGCTCATTGTCCCCACAGGGACTCCCTCTGTTCCAGGTCACCAGATTGATATTGTCAATAATTTTTAAGTAAGTTATAACAATGTTCAATATTATTTTATATATTAATCCCAGTGGCAGGTTCTATGGTACCTGCCCCAATGCTTTACGTTTCCGAATAAAACACACACACACACACACACACACACACACACACACACACACACACAGAGACACACAGACAGACAGACAGACAGACAGACAGACAGACAGACAGAGACACACACACACACACACACACACACAGAGTCTTTATATTTTGATAGGCCTTAAACAGTGTAACAGGTGGACCACTTCCTAACCTCCACATGGTTAATCCACCTCCCTCCAATAATCCCAAGTTATTCCTAACTAAATTCTATATTCTACCTCGGCTGCCCTGGTCCCAGAGGGCTGCCCAACTGGGCTGCACTCTCCCGGCTCCTTCACATGCCAGCTATGGCTCCCTGTATGCCCCTCTTCTCAAATATGGCATCTCTCCTCTCCTTCTCCTCCCAGCATGGAAGATCTCCTCTTCCTTCTTCTTCTCTGTCCCAAGCCCACCAGCATCTTTACTACTCAGATCCAACTGGGGACAAGGTCCCTCAGTGTCTTACACGCAGACACTCAAGTGTAAGCAGTTTGGGGGACCAAAATTAACATTATAATACAAGCAACAATAGGTCAAGCCCACTACAGTAGGTCACCATATTGATATTTGTCAGTAACTTTTTAAGTAGGTCACCATATTGATGTTGCCAATAATTTAAGTTGTAAACTATTTCAGACATTAAGCTGTGTGGCAGACAAGGCCAGAGTCACTAAAATAGTCACCATTTTGAGTCAGTGATATCCTGTTTCACAATATATGCCCCAGCTTTTTGTGGGATGTCCAACAAGGCCATCCTCTGCTGCATATGTAGCTGGAGCTGTGGGTCCCTCCATGTGTACCCTTTGGTTGGTGGTTTAATCCCTGGGAGCTCTGGGGTACTGGGTGGTTCATATTGTTGTTCCTCCTATGGGGCTACAAGCTCCTTCAGCTCCTTGGGTCCTTTCTCTTGCTCCTCCATTGGGGACCTTGTGCTCAGTCCAGTGGTTGGCTGAGAGCATCCACCTCTGTATTTGTCAGGTACTGGCACAGCCTCAGACATCTCTTTATATACGTGTGTGTGTAGCTTAGTATGGTAGAGAACAGCAAACAGTCCAGTTAGTTTGTTACCAACTTGACATAAGCTAGCATCAAATTGGAAGAGGAACCTCAACTGAGAAATGCCTTCATCAGATTGCCCATGGGCATCGAGATGTCTTTTCTTGATTGCTGATTGGTAGAGGATGGCCCAGCCCACTGGCGGGTAGCCCTGGGAAGTGTAAGAAAGCAGGTCGTCGATGCTGCTCCATAGCCCCTGCTTCGGTTCCTGCCTTGATTTCTAGTCTGACTTCCTTTCACAATGAACTATAACTCTCCCAAGAAATAAAGCTTTTTGCTCCCAAGTTGCTTTTGATCATAGTATCTTATCACAGCAACAGAAACCAGACTAAGATAACCAGCAAATGAAGTTTTGGGGTGGTTTATTTTAAACGTTTGTATTCCCCATAAACTCATTTGTTGAAACCTAACCCCTAAGGCAGTGGCATTAGGAAACAGGGTCTTAAGGAGGTAATTAGGTCATAGGGGCTCCACCCTAGGCTGGGGAGTGTCTCTGAATGTTCACAGTAACATGGCATTTCAGTAGTTTCCTTTTCTTAAATAAGTTTTTAAATGATTTGTTTACTTTTATTTTGTGAGTATGAGTGTTTTGTCTGCATGCACGTGTGTGTGTGTGTGTGTGTGTGTGTGTGCATTTGTGCATCCATATGTGAGTGCTTGCATGTAGAGGACAACTTGTGGCCATAGAGGAACATCAATCACTGTCTTACTCCCCAGAGCTACCTGCCAGTAGGTTGGGCCATCCTCTACCAATCAGCAAGCAATCTCGATGCCCATAGGCAATCTGATGCAGGCATTTCTCAGTTGAGGTCCCTCTTCTCATTTGATGCTAGCTTATGTCAAGTTGGAAACAAACTAACTGGACTGTTGGTCTCTACAATATAAAACTACACACACATGTATACAAAGTGATGTCTGAGCCTGATGTCCTCCTTCCATCATGTGCATCTCAGGAATTAAACTCAAGTCACCAGACTTGGTAGCACATGCTCTACCTGCTCAGCCATCTTGCCAGCTCTTGTCTTTTATTTTGTTTTTGTTTGGTTGTTTTGTTTTCTTTTTAAAATAGACTATTTTCTTTCCAGGCAGATAGAGAAGTCTGTTTAACATGGACATCTAACCATTTCCTGTTTTTGTTTATAAGCCTTCCTGTGGCTTCTCTCTTCTCTATGAAACAGACTTGTAAAGCTATGCTCACCTACACAGGCTCCCATTTCTCTCCTGTCTACCATGATTTGGCTTAGGTGGATAGAAAGGCAGACACGCACTGCTGTTGGTAAGTATGCTCTCTCTTCCATGCGCCCCTCTCATGGTGTGGAGCTCTGGAGCAGGCTGGCTGCTCCCTCTCCTAGACTCCTTCTCCCGTCTCCCTCCCACCTCCCTTCATCTCACCTCTCCCGGGCAGCTTCAGGAAGCACCCCAAGCTCCTGTGAGATTCATTTCCCACACTGCTCCAGAGTCTTTGCTCACAGTTCACAGTTCTCAAGACAGGGTCCTGGAGTACATCTCCCTGACTCACCAGACAGAAAGCTCCCTGAGAGCAGGGAGTTCTGCATTTGTGGAAAGCATCTGTTCGGTAGGCAGCAGGGAGGAAATGAGTCTAGATGTGACAGCAAGACGAGGAGGTGTGGGGAGTGGGGGGGGGGAGCATAGAATGAATGGGTAAAGAATGAGTGAAGTCCTGGGTGAATGTATACTATTGATATGAGCACAGCCATGTCAATAACCAATGCCTTAGACCCATGGGAATCTGGCAAAATCACCCCGCTGGGTCAGGCTCAGAGGAATGGCAAAGTCTTCTGCTGGTCCAAGTGTGAATGTTGGCAGTGTGCAAAAACTAGAAACTACAGATCCATCCTTCTAGATATTTATAGCCAGAGACTGTTCATGACTGGAAACCTCCTACTGAGACAAGCTGACCCGTCCCCCTGTGCCAGGGTCTGGATTGCTTTGTGGTTGGTGCCGCTCCACCTGAGCCTTCATAGCCACTGATCCCAGCTTTCCCTCACGTTCACAGCCACCGATCCCAGCTTTCCCCCACGTGCACCCACCCTTTCTTCATCTCTCTCCTGCTCCAGACAGGCTTCCAGTCATGAAGGACAGGTCATGGTCAGGCTGGGGAGAGTTGTCCAGTTGCCTTCAAAACTTCAGCGTTCAGATGTGGGAACTGAGATCTACGGCCTCTTCTGGAGCTGCACACCTGGTCTGTGTGGTACCAGCTCTGCCCACAGTCTCCCGAGTGCATGCTGGGGGCTCTCCTCTATGCTGCACTTCGAAGAAGTGGGTTACATCACTGTGAAAAGAAGTGTCCTGAGTCCCACTTCCCATAGTCAGGGACACCAGCCTCGCTTCTGTCCTGCAAGCCAGGAGTCAAACGGCCTGTGTTCCATATACTTGAAGAAATGAAAGGCAAAGCTAATGATGTATGTTGAGAACCTGCTGTGCACAGGCGTGACCTCCTCTCAGGCCTTTGGAGTATGTGATTGTATGTAGTTTTTCCCGTATGTGCATAGGCAGTCAGAGGTAAGGCAGTGCACTCTTAATCGTCAAAGCAATGAATGGAGACTTGGTCTTCAATGATGGAGGGAACCAAGTGGTATCCCAACCCAGTCGGTCCTCTCTGTGGTCTGTGTGCTCTATTTCGGCACAGCAGAGAATTCCGCAGAGGGTTGGCCTGGCCTTCTGAGAGCTGTCCTCACTTCACGGACTTCCTGGTCTTTCCGGTGTCCATCTTTCGCCCCAGGGTCCCCAGGTGACGTCAGTTTGAGCATCTGGTGGGCTGAATCAGGTGTCCATGAGGAAAGAGCTTGGCCCCTTGATGGCAGCAGAAGGAAGCAGCTGGTTCCCAGAAGGGGACCTATGAACAGTTCCCAGGAAACCCAGTCTGCCCAGGTCCGCCTATGGAAAGGGCCAGCAAGGACAGTTGGCTACAGGGAATTTGATGAACACCATCAGCTGCAAACTCCCACAAAACAAACAGAGCTCGATCCAGAGGTCTGAATAATAGCCCCTCCACCAGATGGCTTGCAGGAGCTGTGCCAGAGAGAGAAAAATAAAAAACCTCCTCTGCTCTGAATTTCTTCTTTGTTCTAGACCTGGCTCTTCCAGGATGTCAGTGGGGTGCTCCTGTAGGACAGCCATCCAGATAGTGTCTTGTGCTCAGGGAGATTAAGGCAGCTGTCCCCAGATCAGGATTTGGGGACAGGGAACTGGACAAAGAAGCAGCTTCCTTGTCCCAGCATGAATCACCACAAGCTGAAGGGATCACACAGCTGTCCACATCTGGGCCTGGAATGCTGGGATAAGGAGACTCCCAAGGAGCCCCAGGCCCCTGTGGTCTAGACCAGGAAGTCATAAGCAAGGCCACCCTGCATGAAGGCAGACCCTCTGGCCACCTTTGGTCTTTCCTTCAGGTTTGATCTACCAGGACGCAATGCCAGTTTGTGGTCCTGTTAAACTGGAGCTGTGTTTAGGGCAGATGTCGCCAGTACTCAGCCCCCTTGTGGCTCTAAGAACAGTGGTATAAGATCAAGGCCGCTGTGGTTTTGAATCCTTGCTGTGTACCGTAGACAACTTATTTGACCTCTCTGAGCCTCCGTTCCTACTTCCCTGTGCTTCAGTGAGAATAATAGATTGCATTTTCAGTGCACCCAGCATCTGTTGTGTTCCATAAATGCCTTCAGTGATCCATGGTCCAGTCTTTGCCGTTGGCTGCCCTTCCAAATGCAGTCCTCTCCCATTTTCCCTGTGTCTACCAAATTTTAGCTTCTCAGTTCTCCGGTACGTAGTTGGACTTGTCAACCGCTGCAGACTCTAGAAGTGACAGGGGAGGGTGTGGTTACAACTAAGTTGTGTCAGGTTCCTCTGACCTGCCAGCTGGCTTTGAGAACTTTCCTTTCCTGGTAAGACATAAAGCCACTTTCAAAAAAAAAATCTTTACTGTCACAGTACATCTATTAATGTGTACGAAGCTTCCAGTATGTGTGCAGGGATAGGCCAGGGTTTGCTATACTAATGACTCCTGGGTGTGGAAGTTATCCAGCAAAAGTGTTTCCACCCTAGTAGGTTGCCAGGTCTCTGTCCACACTGACCTTCTTTAGAAACTCAGCGCTCACCTTCCAGAATGCTGTTGGTCACTACAGCAGAGGGGGAGACGAAGAAGAGTTACACAGCGCCTCTCCACTGCACCCGCCCAGTCCGTTGGCCCGAGCAGACACCTAGAGCTTCAGGTGGAGGAATAACCGGAAACTCTAATGAGCGGTGCCAACCTCAGCCACACTGAGGCTCAATATCTCCACAGAGTGGAGGAGACCCCTCGGGAAACGGATCTTTGGAATCTTCCACCCTGACATTCACCAACAAGAATGGTTACCAGATGGTTTCAAACAGAAGATGCCCTGACATTTGCAGGAAGCCATTCCTTGCCTCTCCCTTCAGTCTGCTTCAGTGGGCCTCGGCTGCCAGTGTACCAGGGATGTTGCTTAGTGGTGGGTGGCACTGATGACCAGTTCTAAGAGGCAACAAAGGATTTTGGACATATGTAGCTATTGTCTTGGGTGTGCTCAGGTTAGCACCAAATCTTCTTCAGGCTAACACCAAATCTTGATCTTGATATTTAAAGAGAGTGTTTAGTTTTGTTTTAGATTTTGAACATTTATCCCCCTCCATATCTTTAAAGACTTCAAACAACTTCTTCTCTTTAAAGATTTTTTTTTAAATTTTGTGTCTGTGTGTGGGTATGTGGGTACCAGATCCCCTGGAGCTGGAATTATAGAAAGTTGTGAGGTGTCAGACATGGGTGCTGGACACTGAACAGGGAACTCTCTGTATGGCAAGTCTTTCCTCTTCACTGCTGAGCCATTGCTCCAAACCCATGACTCCTATATTTAATTGATCACACTTAATTGTCCCAGTGATTTTCCACCTTCTCTTCTGTTCTTTTTATTTCCAACCTGAGGGGCCACTCAATTTCTGCATTCAATTGTGGTTAATATTTACCATAAGAATTTATAACCAGTGGGGTGTGTGTGTGTGTGTGTGTGTGTGTGTGTGTGTGTGTAGCCAAAGGTGTCTTGGGTGTCATTCCCAGAAGTGCTGTCCACCTCCTGTGAACAAGGTCTTCCATTGGCTAGGAGCTCACCAATTAGACTACATTGGCTGTCCATTAAGGCCGTAAGCCCGAAGGATCCTCTTGTCTCTGCCTCTACAATGTGGATTACAGGCTATCTATCACACCTGGCATTTTTATATGATGTCTGAGGACCAAACTTAGACCCTCATCCTTGCAAGGCAAGCACTTTGTTAACAGAACTAGCTTCCCATCTCACGTAATAACCCATTTTAGTCTTATTCAAAACTCTAAAACTATCTTCCACCTACCTAGTCATCCTCACTACATCCCTCCAGCTACTACAGAACATTTATGTTATTCAGAGCTATTAATTGGTCTGTCCAATGATGCAGTAGGCAAATATCAAGGTCAGGCTTTTGAACCTATTTCTGGTGTCAACTGCTGTGCCTTTTCCTTTATCCCAGGGTGACTATGGATTTGGACGAAGAGGTCCTGTTTGGAAAGTGGGTGAACTCTGCTCTGGAAATCTGGAAAACTCAAGAGAGAAGAAAGAGGCTTCTCCCCCCCCCCCACTGTCTCACTGCCAGCAGGACATGGAGTCTGCTGCACCCAGCTCTCATGGGGATGATGTGGGGCACTCATTTGAGGAGCTAGAAGGCCGGAAGTTTGGGTTAATGTGGCTTTTATTCATGGGTAAACATCCCGCAGAGTGCTCTCAGCAGTTGGCAGAGTCAGTCTGCTCCAGTGTGGCCTTAGGCCATGAGATTCCCATCAAAGTGCAGTGCGAGACAGGGTGAGGTATGTGTTCACATGTGAACTGCTTGTGTGAGGGTGTGATGTGTACAAGTATGTCAACTGTATGATTTTCTGTACAGGGCCCATGCTTGTTCAGCCCTTTCCTGGTATCACTAGATAAAATACAGGATGCTCAGTCATATTTGAATTTCACTTGAAGAATGAAAATTTTTTGTTAGTGTAACTGAATAAAAAAAAAAGAAAAAAAAAGGAAGCCTCCTAGGTATGGTGAAGGAGAATGTTTATTGTAGATGTGTGGATGAGCATAGCCAGAGGCAGGGACATCTGGGAGAGCACAGAATGGACATGACCAGGTTGAGCTGCACCATGTAAGGAGAAGGGAAGGGGGGGGGCGGGTAAGAGGGGAGAGATGGGAACCACGCACAGCCACCAGGAGGTCCAAAGGAGAGTAGACTCAAAAGATCAATTAACCAAAATGGATGGACTATATAGGAAAGGGCAGCTCAACCCCTGAGCTGGAGGAGTTCAGGGTTAGGGTGGGATACGCCAGTCAGGAGGGCCCTGTAACAGGTTGGGACTGAGGGATGCTGGGAGAACCTGGTGACCAGAGTCTGCTTTGGTATGTTAAGTAAGCCCCTCAGCCATTTGTCCTATGTTTGTAGATCTAACAGTAAGTATGTCCCAGGTGTCCTATGGGCATCCTTATACTTGAAAAAAAAATTACATTGATCTGAAAGCAGTTGCCACAGGTGTCTGTGTTTTTCCGGCAGGCAGATATCTGGGTAGGTGTGTCTATGTCAGCATCTTGGGGCTCATGAGTGTATATATTTGTGTTGGAGTCTCTGAGTGTCACAGGAGTTTGTGTGCTCATGGACCTGGCTGATAAGAAGTCAGTAGACAGAGCCAACAGCCTTCACTATCCCTAACTCTCCTCTCAGGTCAACTTCTTAGAGTTAAAGGTGTCAGGATGGGCTGTGACCCTAGGCCAGGCCAGGGAAGCCGGACTTTCCCCAGCACCTTACATGGCATGTAACAGATGTTCAGGAATGTTTATGGCATAAATAAAAGAGAGAGGGAGGGGGAGAAAGGGGGCAGGAGGAGGAGGGGGAAGGAAGAGGAGGGGGCAGCCTAGGAGGAACGAGGCTGGCAGCAGCTATTTGGAGAAGCCTTGAGTTTGAGGTGACTGTAGGACTTCAGAGTCCAGCAGGCTGTGGTCCTGGGCTAGCTCATAGCCAGAGGTCTAGGCTGGAGAAAGAGAATCAGGGGTGTGGGTGGGACTGAAAGGGAGATTGAAACCCTAGGAGAAGGGCTGTGATCAAGTAGAGACAAGCTAGACCCGATGGGCAGTGACCCAGAAGGAGGCTTAGGGGCAGCAGCATTTGGGAAACAGGAAGAGAGAGTCTGAGAAGGTCACAGGGCTGCTGGGAGCTGGGTGAGGTGCCCACAGGCCTGGTAGTCCCAAAGGCCCAGACAAGGGGTGATTCAAAGCACTGAGGAGGCATTGGCCAGTTGGGTCTGTCTGAGCCTTAGGTCTTTGAACTCAAAGCTGTGCAGTGTTAATTCTTAAGGTCCTGGGTCACAGGGAGTGGGGTAACAAGAAAGGGCCAGGGCGGTGGGGGTGGGATGAGGGTGCTCAGAGACATAGGGATGCTCGGAGAGTAAAAGCATGAGATATTATGCCCAGTGGGATGGATGTACAGGGGCATTCCATGCCCAGAAAGAACTCTATGCTGAGGTAGTATCTGGCAAGTGACGGTATAAAGAGCCTAGCACGGTGCCAGGTGTATATTAGGTGTTCCTCAGGGTGGGAAGCCTCCTCAGGAATTTCTAGAAAATCCCTCCCAAAGCACAGATTTCCTCGTTAGGGAGTCAGATTTTTCTCTTTGTTGGGAAGACCTGTCTTTTCTGCCATTAAGTCCCTGGGAATTTCAAAGGCACCGGGCCTGATAGCTTTCTGTAGCTGAGGGGACAGTGGAGTCTGAGTGAACAATGGTGATCCCAGGGCACAGCTCTGATCAGGGTCACCCCTCCACTAGCCTCCCCTTCCTTCCGATGTAGCCTTGTCATCTGTCGGGAGCCAGGGGCTTCTCATGGGGCTGGCTCACAGTGTGTGCTGTGTAAATGTTTGCCCTGATTATTTTTGTTATTGCTGTCCCGGGCCTGGTGTTTCCTGAAATTGAATCATTTCAGTGACTCTAAAGTTTAGTTTATTTTAGTTAATCCAAACCTCAGGCTGACACCTCAGTGGCCCTGGGTTCCCAAGGCAGGGAAGACTAATTCCAACACAATCTCCTTCCGGTTCTTTGAAACCCTCACAGCGAAGGAGAAGGTGGGCTGCCTTCAAGAGGCCACTTAGTTTAGATAAACACTTGGCCTGAGGATATACATAGTCATCAGGCACCCTCCCTAGGTTCTGAGCATTGATTGGGATATGCATTTGGTCATTGACTTAGCCACCTGATTGTTTCCCCAAAATGTTACATAGGCCAGTCTCTCCCTCTGTTTGGTTCACTATTGCAAGTTCATTGCTGGGACACTCTGTGTCACATGATAAGGGCTCAGGGCATATTTGCTGAATGAATGAATGCATGAATGATGAGTTGAATGAATGATGCCAGAGTGAGACACAGTCCCAGCTGTTCTAGAACATGTGGTCTAGAACACCCGCATCCCGTTCCCATCTCCTACCTGAAATTCACACCAGATAAATATGACTGCCTAGAAGCTTGATAAAGACTCCCCAAAGGTCACAGGAACCTGGCAGGAGGGGTGACATCCTACTGGGTATATAGCAATTGCATCGTAGATGAGGCAGCATCTGGTTAGGAAGAATTGGAAGAAGAGACACAGGCGAGACAAATCTGAGAGGCAGGGAACCTATGCTTGCAGGCTGCTGGAGTACCAGCTCCATCAGGACAGGCACGGTGTCTGCCTTATCCATTGTGTATACAACTTCAGGGCTCTTGATATGTCATAGAATGGGGGGCTGGGAAATTAGCTCAGTTGATAGAGTGTTTGTCTAGCAAATGTGAAATACTGGCTATGATACCCAGTGTTGTATAAGCTAGGCATGGTGGTAATGTGTCTGTAATCCCAGCACCCAGGAGGTGATGTAGGAGCATTAGAAATTCATAGTCATCCGCAACAAGGCCAGCCTGGGATGAGACCATGTCGAAAGAAAGAGAAAGAGAGAGAGAGAGAGAGAGAGAGAGAGAGAGAGAGAGAGAGAGAGAGAGAGAGAGAGAGAGAGAGAGAGAGAGAGATAAAGGAAGGAAGAAAACTGGAGAACTGGGAAGGATGACTTGAGCATAGAAAGAAAATCAGGATCTAGAAACTGTTTGGGGGGTTGCTTGGCAACCTTCCTGGATTCATTGCCTCTTTCCATCCCAACCTGGAAGGAAAACTAGATCCAACCCCATCACCTCTGCAGCGTTCTACTACATGAACCTATAGTTAGGACTGAGGTGCCTCTTCAGGATGGAGTGCACCTTCCCACCAGGGGAGCAGCCAGCCTTAAGGTAACAACATGTAGGCAAAGGGCAGCAGGAAAAAGGCTCTGTACATGGAGTCAGAAGACGTAGGCTGACCCTGTAACTGTCCTTCAGGACAGGTCCTTGGGCAGGGTGGTATCATTATTACAAGAATGGAGTCTGATGTCTGCTGGAACCGTCTTTCCTTGACATCTGGGCAACTTCACACCATGTCTGCGGAATGAGTGTATCATTGGATCTCCCTCTCACAGGTCTCACAGGTTACAGAAAGACACTCCTAATGCCTTGTTTGGAAAAGTTGTTCCTGCTCAATGACAGCCAGTGGTGGGTTATGGTGTGGTTATCTTTCTGAATCTGTTGCTTTGTCTGTGCAATGGGAGTAAGAGTCCTTGCCTGGAAATTGTAGAGTGCTGGTGTGCAGAGGTAGAGACTGGGGCATGGGTCAGTGGCAGAGCTGAGGGATTCTGAGTCCTTCCCCTCCGTGTGGTCTTTTGCTGTAGGAGACCCCACCAGATTCAGTTCCCTCTACCCAACCTAAACCCTCAGTTTGCTCTGCCTCTGGTGCCTAGGTCTCTCTAACTTGATCTCTAAGATATGTCTGTCTATGTCAGACAGGCCAGAGAAGAAAGGATGTGAAGAAGGAAATGGGCAAGGCTTTCCGCAGGTCCTTCGAGTTCTCAGACCTCTGACTCTGACCCCTTTGCCAAATGACTGGTCTAGTCTTTGAAATGACCATTTCCTGCCCTCCTGGTATGCTCGACATCAGAGAAGTGGGAGGAGCACCGAGGTTCAGTTCCAGAAACTCTGAACTAGACTTGCCAGCTTCCCCCTCATGTTGCCTCCCCTGTATGTCCTGGCTCTGATGGCAAGCCTCACTCACTGTAGCGGCCCCGCCTGTGGTCTACCTTGGACTCACCACAGGCCCAGCTGCCTCTGACCATGGGACTTCTTTTAAGAGGCCTTGGCTGGCTTTCAGCACAAAGCTTTGAGATACTGTGCTTCCCTGATACCACCCCCATCCCCCATCCCCCATCCCCACCCAGGTCTCAGGGCAGGGGAATTCTCAGATTGTCTCCAGGCTTTTCAAAAGACTAAAAGTGTACCCAGCTCTCATGTGAGGCTCCCAGGCCCCTAACAGTCTCAGACACTACTACTTTCCCCAGGCTGGGGTCTTGGACAACAAAGGAGCATCTCCTTGAGCTAGCCAGGTCCCCACACTCATATCAGCTCACTGATCATGGGTCTCAGAGGATGTTTATGATTCTTGTTTTGCAGGTGGAGACACTGAGGCTCAAAGGGTGAGGCATGTGCCCCGAGGCCATGCCCCTAGCTGCCTGAACCTGAGCTCCAATCCTCCCCACCAGAAATATGGAAGCTAAGTCTAGGGTCTGGATGCCCCATGGAGTGGGCACGCTTGCCATTGTTAGGAAAGGGGAGGGGGTGGGGGAAATTCTAGACCTAAGAGCTCATTGAGGGAGGAATAATAGAACTGTGGAGGGATTTCCACCTGTTTGGGAGAACAAACCCGCAGAGGGAGTCTTTATGGACAAGAGTCCATATTCATCCTGTGACCTGACACTCTTGCTCTCTGCAAGTGGACTCCTTGGGCCTGTTTCCAGAGGGCCTTCAGTTAGCCAGGAAGCAGGGCAGAGGCAGACCACGCTGAGCCAATGGCACATGCCTGCAGGTCTGCCTAAAGGGTCTGGGAGTCCCTGTGGCTCCAGGCCACTCCCCAGCAAGGGTCAGACCACACATCCTGCCTGACTTCCACCAGGCCCCACTTCCCGCCCACCAGCTGCACAGTGCCTCAGCCGGCCTTGCCAGACCGCAGAGGCCTGTGGAGTTGGCAGGACCAGCAGTGTGCGTCCTCAGCAAACTCTACCACTGCCTCCTCTGCACCTTCCTATCCCATACTGGTGTATGCACTTTACAGTTTGTAAAGGGCTTCCATGGCATTCTCATTGTGTAAGCTGAGTCCCAGGGTGCTTCCGGGAGCTGGATAATAACGTTTTTTACAATCATCGTCACAGGCCCAAATGCCCCTCTCACGGGTCTCACAAGGTACAGAAAGACACATGAGATATACTTAATGTCTTGTTTGGCAATCCCTTGTAGTCAAGGGATTGAGATAGAAAGATGTAGTTCAAAGTTAGCTTGAACTACATAGTGTGGTCAAGGCCAGCACGGGCAGTTTAACTATAAAAGCTGATAACAAGAAAGAAATTACCAAGAGAAGAAGGTAGTTCTAAAGGGTGACGTACTTAGTTCAAGTTTACACTCCCAGATGAGAAATGTGAGTCAGAAATGGGAGCTGGCTCAGTGTTTCCAGCCACCACTACAAGCTAGCATCAGTTCAACCTCATCAAGAGTTAGAGAGTAGCCATGAGCCAGGGGATAAGCTGGCTCCTGCAAAGAACTTCCTACGCCACTAACTCTATCATGGTTAACCACATCTTTCCTTCCAAGAGTAAACTAACCCAGGGACCCATGTTAACCAAAACTGCAGGCCTGCCCACTGAGAACTCACAATGCAGATGCTCAGTTCGAAAGCGGCCTAGGACCCAGACCTGTTGTCTCGTTATGACCCTGGAAGGATCAATCCGTACCTCAGAGCTCTGTTATTCCTGTGTGCTGACGACGTTTGTAAGTACTTGCCTGTTATGAAGACACAGCAGAGAGGGCTATTGTTTCCAAGTAGAAATTTAATAACTGTTATTCAACTGTCACATGTCCCGTGGAGACCTTATAAACAGCTGAGGCAAAGGAGACTTGCATGCTAATGATTAAGTAATCCTTAAATGATTTACATGGCTCCCCATATTCGTGTGAACAAGAGCCTTGTTATGGTTTGAATCTGAAATTCTCTCCCCCCCGCCCCCCACCCCCAACCCCCCAACCCACCCACCCCCACCCCCGCCAACTCTTGTTTTGAAAGCTTGGTTCCCAGCTTGTGGAGTTATTTTGAAGTCCGTGGAACCATTAGGAGGTGGGCCTGGTTGCTGGAGGTGGGCCACCATGGGAACATGTGGAACCATTAGGAGGTGGGCCTGGTTGCTGGAGGTGGGCCACCGTGGGAACACGTGGAACCATTACGAGGTGGGCCTGGTTGTTGGAGGTGGGCCACCGTGGGAACACATTTGAAGGTTGCACAGCTGTGCTCTCTGCCCACACTACTTGTTCCTGGCCTCAGAGCCACGACTGCTGTTGTGACTTCTCCTGCCGTGGGGAACTGAGCTCTCTTTGAAACTGGGAGCCAAAAGAAATCGTTCCCCACTAAAGTTTTTTCTGCTGTGACTTTTGTCACAGTAACAAGAAAAGAAACCAAATAAGTCTCAGGAGACCTGGTACCGTTATCATCCCAGTTTTAGAGAAGGAAGTGAGTGAGACCAGAGAGTTTTGCGGAATGGGTTTCAGCAGAAGCAGGCTGACCAGCAGGGAAGCTAACAGCCTTGGTGCATCAGAGTCAATCAATGGCTGGTTAAACACATTGCTGGGCCCAGAGTTTCTGATCCAGAAAGTTGATAATGAAGCTCCAGTTCCCAGATAACCAGAGACCACACTTTGAGAAGCCCTGTTCTCTCTCTCCTACTAGCGGTCTGACCCAGGCCATCTGAGGCCCATTTTCCCAGGTTGTCTGGACACCCCAATATTTCACTATGTCCTATGGCCACAGATGATGCTGGAGGAGAAGAGGGAGGGATGTGTTAGGAGGCAGAGGAACCCGTTTCCCTTTCAAGCGAGGGAAGACACTCCATCCATCTACTTGCGTCTGAAACCCTGTAGATGACTGAGTCCTTATAGCAACTCAAGCCCCTCAAATGCAGCCAGAAGAAGAAGGCCACTTGTCTGGAACTCGGAAAAGAGGTTCATAGCATCCTTCCTTAGATTACATCAGTCGTGTGCCTCTGAGGTCCTCAGGCTCCCAGAGCTCAGGAAATGGTATGCGGATGGAGAGATAAGGACCAGCTTTTGAAAACAGAGAGCACAAGCCAAGAATATATAAACTTAATTAAATAAATTTATGTTTTTGGAACAAAATTAAACGATGACTTCTAGAAGAACAGAAGCATTTCAGGAAGCAGGGGCATAGGCAACGGAGAACAGAAAGTCAAAGGCTTATCCATCTTGTCAAGATGTATCAAAATACATCTTGTAAGATGTATTTTGATGGTTGATCTTAGGTCTGGAATCACCCAGAAGATGCAGCTCCTGGGAGGGGAGGGCTACCCTGGCTGTGAGCAGCACCATCCAGGCCAGTGTTTCAAACCGAACAATAAGGGGTGGGGGGGGAGTGAGCCTAGCACAAGCTTTCTTCTCTCTGCAGACACAATCTTCACACCATCCCCTCCCTCCATGATGGACTATGCTCTCTCAAACCGAGAGCCAAAATAAACCCTTCCTTTCTTAAGTTGCTTCTGCCATCACTGAGTGAGACAGGAAACTAATGCAATCTGTGGAAAAGTCTACGCATTTGCCACTAAACTCCTTGCACATCCTCATCAAAAGCCCATTGTCTGTACCCTAGAATCCAGGGTTGGGGAAGAATGCAGCAGGGGGACCCCCCAACATGTGCCCCTACTTCACAGTCACAGACTTTACCACGTGTCTGCAGCAGCCAGCACGGTGTGCTCCTGGCTGAGTTAGAAATATGGCCCAATGGGACAGAGCTTGAGAGCTCAGAACTAAGATTTCATATTTTTGATGGAAAGACTTTCTGCAAGGTAATTGAATCAGGAAAGGCAATCTTAAGTCGTGGGATTGGGACAATGTGTTCACAGGTTAAACCCTTGCTTTACACATATAAAGAAGTCAGTTCCCAGCAAACCAAAGGTACAGATATAGATGTATAAATGTAGATGTAGTGATGAAGCTTGGAAGAGCCAACAGCCGTGTTTACGATCCTAGATGAAGCAGGGGCTTGTTTAAGTCTGCTTCTCTCAGTGATGTGTGTGATTTTCACTTTAGGCTCTTCAGGCTTGTATCTGAGCATTTTATATTTTATGCTATTTTAAATAGTATTCTTAGTCAGGCATGGTGGCACACACCTGTAATCCAGGCACTGGGAAGGCTGAGGCAGGAGGACCCCTTCAAGTTTCACATGGGCCTAGATTATATAGCAAGAACCTCTCATAAAATAACAACAAAAAGTATTAAAGTTTTTATTTTTCAGTTTGTGTGTTTTTGGTATAAAGAGACAAAAGCACTTTATATATTGAGCTGGTGCCCTGCTACTCCTCAGACCAGTCTGCTGCTCTAGCAGGTTCCATGTGGGTACACTGGGTTTTCTCCCTGGATCTTGATGCCACCTATAAGATGAAGTTGTTTCCGTCTTTTCTCATTTGGATGCCTTTCAGTTCTCTGGGCTTCAGGAACTTTCTAGAATCCCTGAGATAACAGAGCATCAGAAAGAGCAAACACTGGTGCCTACCTTGTCCAGGCCATGAGGGAGAACAGCCACCTCCTGGATTAGGGTGATATTAGGTGATGTTAGAGATGTTCTCCTGGACAGGTGGAAGACTCACCATCGCTCCCTCTGACTCTTAGTTCTGAGACTTTGAATCGGGAATGGACATCAAGTGCCTTTGGGGTACGTATGATACAGAGAACACCGTGATTACAGATGAGAGTCCAAACCCAAGAGCAGCCTTGGCTATCTCTGAGGATGCCTGGGAAAGGGGAGGAAGGAGTCCTAACAGTGACTGGAGCCCTCCTCAGGGAGCTTGGTGTGGCCGTCCTTGTGCATAGGACATTGGCTGGTGAACAGTAAAACCACCATTCTGTCTTCTATGCCAAACTCTCAGAGGCCTTTGACTCCTGAGCTCTACCTGGCCAAAACTGCTAAGATGGGTGGAAGTTCAGATTCCTCCAAGAAACCACGGCAGCTGGTCACAGACTGGCTGAGACCTCCATGATAGCATCTCCTGATGGGAAGTTTAGGGAGTCACTCTCTCCATGACCCTACCTGGCCTTCCTCTGTTCCTGGCCCTAGGGAGTATAGGCTAAAGGCTCTCTTTGAATGCACTCCCTTAGTCATGGAACAGCCCTGGAGTGGGGGTGGTAGAGGCCATTTCCATTCATTGCATCGGGAGGAAACTGAGGTGCATGGTGGAAAAGTGACCTGGCCAGGTAGTGAGTGGCATTGCTGGCATTTGGAGCAATCTCTGTTCATGCCTGGTTTGTCTGTACTCCTCTCTCATCACTGTGACAAACACCCAAGAGGAACAGTTTAGAAGGGGGTGTTTATTCTGACTCCCAGTTTAAGAAGTTTGAGTCTCCTCTGTCAGGGAGGACATGGCAGAGTCGAGCAGATCATCTTATGCAGCCAGGAAAGGGGGGTGGGCTGGGGAGAGAGAGGAGAGAGAGAGAGAGAGAGAGAGAGAGAGAGAGACAGAGAGACAGAGACAGAGAGAGACAGAGAATGTATAAGCTTGTTTTTTTTCTGTTTTCCCATTTTGTTTCACCTACATCCCCCACTTGTTAGAAGATGATGGCTACATTTAGAGTAAATCCTCCCCTCTTAGTATGTCCTCCCTGGAAAAGCTCTCAGACACAACAAGAAGTGTGTTCTCTTGGGCGTCTGTCTATCTAATCACGCTGACAGGATAAACCATCACTCACTGTGCACTGATCAGAACCTGGGAGGTCGAGTCCCACCTCTGAGTTAGCTGCAGTAGGCAGGAGTGTCTGAGCTCCTAACAGCTCCCAGAGTCCTGGTGTTTCTCGTCCACCAAACAGACTCTGAGAACACCCGTCCTCCACACTCCTGTGCATCCACAGCCATGTGACAAGAAGGAGAGAAAAGAATCCTAGAGGGTGAGCCAGATCCCCTGGGCTCATGAAGAGACTGGGAGCATCCGTTTCCCAGGGTTGGACAGAGCAGTTGAAGCGGCACCCGGAATGCTCACCCAGAATGCTCACCCAGAATGCTCACCCGGAGTCAGCCAGCAGCTGCAGTTTGAATTAGGGATGGATTGTCCCGAAGTGGGAACCTTTACAGGGACTTAACTCATCTAAAAAGAATGCTTGACATTTATTCTGAAAGATGTCTGTCTCTCAGTCCTTGTAGCTCAAAATGATACCCCTCCCCAAGTATATTTTGATGTGTTTCAAGTGGTGTCTCATTCATTCTGAGACATCTATCAGACAGACAAGGTGCATGGAATTCTTAAAGCTTTTCAGGAAAATTTTCTGGGAAAAAAACAGACTCGAGGTGCAATGGGGTGAACACTCAGCTATTCAACACTTCACTCCAAGAAACGAAGTGAAGCCTGGCTGGGGAAATCCCCTAGTTGTAAATGTATGTGGACATTCCGAGGTGTCTGAGGGGTTGAAGTTTTCTTTAACCTTCCATATCTTTGCTTTTAAGTATCCCCCAAAAAGTGTTATCAGAGAAAAGCTGGGATTTACTCATTCACTTGCTCTTTCCTGGGATTAGCAAAGACTATGGCAGGCATTCCTCGCCCTGCTAGGATTAGGAGGCACTTCTGGAAGCTTTTTACAATCTCTGTATATAGACCACCCCCTCCCTATTCTAGAGCAAGCTCAGCAGTGCCATTGGGGACAGGGATATGAGCAGGGGCGGGGGGGGGGCGGGGGGCAGGGGCAGGCTTGTGGGAACTTGAGAGCCAAGTGCAGCGGGCCACCCTGCTTTTGGGACCAAGGTCTTGGTGCATTTCCCTGCCTTCACTGGTCTTTATGCAGGGGCTACATATTCCCTCCTGGGGTGAGACCCATGAACACAACTGTGCTTGGGGCTCAGGTTTGAACGGGAAGGGAAGCCCTATTTGTTAGAGGTCTTCCTGGGGCCAGCAGCTTCCATAGTCCTGGGAGATGGGCCTTGGCTTTGGAGAGAAGTCAACAGAGATGTGAAGTGACTTCCCCCACGGCCCTCAGCTGAATCTGAAGCCATGTCTCAGATTCTCTGAATCTGTCCCCATTATAATACTTGCTGCTTCCAGGCACAGAGAACCCTTCTCAAGGGAGACTATTCCTCCTTCAGACAGCCGCATCCTCCCCTAACTGTTCCTCTATCTCTCCCACATCCAGCTCTACCCTCCAGCCCTGGCTCCTAACACCAAGTTCTATAGGGCTGCTCTCTCAAGTAGTCTGCTTAGACAAAGGCTTTGTGCTCCAGTCCAGCTGTGACCAGTTTTTAGACTTGTACTTCCTGGGGCCACCTTCTCTCCTGGAACAGAATCTGGGGCATTTGTTCTTTTATGCCCCTTGGAGGCTGCTGGCCCTTGGATCTGCTGGCCCTGGACAGTGCTGTGCTTCCTGGTCCTTTCTGTTCCTGCAGCATCTAAGATGTCAGGAAGGGGCACGAAGGGAGGATTTGCAGCTGGTCCTCAAATCCCCATTACAAAGAGAACACCAGGAGAGGTCACCAGAAAGCAGGGTGTTTACAAAGAAGTTAGCACTTCTGGGCATGAAAACAGACCCAACCGTTGGTCCTTTCTCAGTTCTGCCAGAAGCTGAAGAACTGGTGGGTATGGACTTTCTGACCTGTGGTTACATTACATATTTGACAAAGATGGGGTTTTCTGTAGTATGAGTCCGAAACCAGAGGCCAGTCTCTGGGGGTTCCAGCATGTCTGGTCCAACCACTCACCCTAAAGAAAGCAAATAGAAATTGGGGTGAAAGGAAGGGAAAGGAACTTCATCAAAGCAACCATCTAGGAAGACAGGCACTGAGTATTCCAGCTGTCTCTCAGTGTTGATGAAAGCCCTAGGCTTACACACACACACACACACACACACACACACACACACACACACACACACACAGGGGGGCAGGAAGGGAGAGGGAGGGGGAGGAGAGGAGGAGGGGAAGGAGAGGGGGAGGGGAAGGGGAGGGTGGAAGGGAAGGGGAGAGGGAGATGGAGGAGGAGGGGAAGGGAGGGGGAGGAAGAGAAAGAGATGCAGAATCAAGCAGTCTGGATCCAGCTGTGGTCTGGTTGATCTTTATCTTGGTTCTGGTCTCAGACTGACTCAGGGAGAAGTCCATGTTGCTGGAAGAAGTGATTCGTTTTCATAAGATTATTGTTTGTGCTGCTGAGGGATATGTCCCTCAGGACTGCACCAAGAGGTGATAGGTCTGGGAGGCTCTGCGACCCCTGGAATACTGAAGTGACTACAGGATTAGGCAAATGTTTTAAGGGTCCTTAGCCAGACATTGTAAATCAATCAAGAAAACCCCCAGAAGGCATATCCACAGCCCCATCTTTCAGGTGATTCTAGAATATTTTAAGTTGACAGTGAACAGTTACCATCACAGATGGATGCCTAGTGAGGGCAACTGGACCCCAAATGGAAGAGTGATTTCATGTGTTATGGAGAAGACTTCTCAAATGTTACATCACCAAATGTGGCAGCTTATTTCTGTAATACCAGAATATGGGAGGCTGAGGCAGGAGAACCCTCAGTGAGGCCAGCATCATGGGCTACAATATTGAGACTCTATAAATAAATAAGCAGACAAATACATACACAAATGCTCTACCAGTCAGCAGCAACACCAGCATACACAGGAATTCCACCTTCACGTTCTTGTCTGCAATGGGTCTCCTGCCCACATCCCTCCTGTTCACAATTTTCACCAACTGAGCATATTTAAAGTGATTCTGTGGTATGCCCGAGATGGACCCCAATTCCTTTGCCTAGAACCTGGGTGGCCTTTAATGCCCTTCTTAATTAATGTTGTAGGGTGGAAGCAAACGTCTTTGATGTCTGAGAGGAGTAAGCAACAAGAAACCTTGAAGCTCCTGCCCAGGACGGTTGGGATGTTCACTGTGGGGATGGCGGTCACCACAGCCAATCTGAGGATGCTCCAGCAAAGCCTCAGTCTCCTGCTGGGTGTCACCTAGTGTCCTCAGATGCCGCGCAGAGCAAGAGGAGCACCCCACTGAGCACTGTCTAACTTCCTGACCCTTGATTGCGTAAATCAAATGTATCCAAAAACTCCAGGATTTTAGGGTGCTTTTGTTAACGTAGTGGCAGATAACCTGGACAGAGATCTTTATTTCCCTTCTCTTAAAAAGAGACAAAAACAAAACAAACTACAAAACAAAACAAACAAACAAACAAAAACACTGCTTGGTTGCTTGATTGTGGCACTTGTCCAGAGGTCAGAGGAAAATTTGTAAGATTCAGTGAGCTCCTTCTACCAGGTGGGTCCTGGGTATTGAACTCGAGTCATCAGACTTGGCCACAGATACTTTGCCCGTTGAGCAAACTGCCATCCGTTTTCCAGGTCTTGTGTGAAGCGGCATTGTTTAGTCCTGGGGTAGAATGCTGACTGCCTCATCCCTGTACGTCTGTCCTCCGCCTGCATCACTGAACTAGAACTCCTATGGAGGAGAGATTTCTATCCAAAGCTCCCTCCCTGTTCTCCCCCCGTCTCCAGAGTTCCTGGATGAGAACTTGGACTTATTTCCTACATTCAATATCCACATCCAACTGATGAAGGCACAGAGAGTGCTGGGGATGAAACAGAAACTCTGAGACACTCAGCATCCTTTCAAAGCTCCCTGACAAGAAGGTCCTTGTGTGTGTCTCCATAGCAACCAAAAAACACAGAAATAAGAGACTGGTTAAACACGAGCTGGGTTCTGCACTAATGGAATCTGGTATTTTTGTGCCTAGAACAAAACTACATTTAAAAATATTTTCCTCTTTTTTTGCATACATTTGTATTTACCTCATTTTAAAAATTGGGTGTGTTCTCATAATGATTAATGACAGAACAGGCAGTTTTTTCCTCACGACTTCTAATCTTTATTATTGTTGTTTTTCCTGGCTAAATCACTAACAATGTCCATTGCTTTTTCTTACAGAAATTTCAACTGTTATGAAACAGTAGAGATAAAGTAACAAAAGGGAAAATTGAAAACAAGGTACAAATCCGTAAGCCTACCACTTCGACACAGTGACAACTACACTTTCACATTTCCTTATTGCTTTTACAACTTGAGTGCATTTGAATATTTTTCCAGGAGTTTCCACCTAATATTTTATCATAAGCATTTTCTGTGACCCTTCATGAATTTTATACCCCTCATTTTTAATGGCTATAGAATATTTCTTCAAGGTTTAGACTTAACTACCCTTCTTCTTCACTGAATATTTGGGTTGACTCCAGTTTTTAACTGAGTAGCTCTTTGATAGATATTTTTCTGCATATGGCTTTTGCCATATTTCGGGGTATTTTCTTAGGCTAGCTTCCCAGAAAGGGATTATTGAGTCAAAGCCTATGAACATTTTTATGGCTTCAAAGTATCGTTTGAAGAAGGTAGGTGTTCCATTTCATGAGGTCCCCAAACATGAGAGAGGAAATTTGGCTTACAAAAAAAAAAAAAAAAGAATTCCTCATCACATGTGCATGTTAGCATTTTGGCAAAAAGGCTGCTTTGATAATTTTCTGAGTAATTAAAACTTGCCTTTCTCAATGAAACAAATATAAAAAGTTATGTCTTATTTTATTTGTTTCTGGGGACAGTCTTTTCTGAGACACTTTGTGCTTTTGAGTTTTTCTAGTATTCCAGAAGCCCTGTTCTTTCCTAGGTACTCACAGACCACAGGCAGCTTTGGGCATGGGGGTTGGGGGTGTGGACTGACCCCATTCCAATCACAAGATACAATGTAAGTCTCAGTCCCTGTGGGATTCTTTGGACCCAGCATACTGGTAGAAAAACTTCCAGGTTGTCTTTCCTAGTGCTGTGTGGACAGTGAGGTGGACCCGATCAGTTCTGTTGCTCTTTTGAGAAGACCAGTGAAACAGAACGAATGAAATAGGAGTGGGAAGCGGGAATGCTCTGCCCTTTATCCACTAACTGACTCTGAGAGCGTCAGTGTTATTGGCTTCCTTGTCTCTGTCATAAGGATGAGGGTGCAGCCTTGCCTTAGGCTGCCGTGCTGACCCTTTAAGCTAAGGATGTCCGGATGGTTCGAATTATGCAAGCCAGCGCCATCTCATATAGGTTCTAGGAACAGAGGCCACAGCAGAACCTAGGCTTTCCTTTTGCTAGCTTGTTGGTGAAGAAGACATGAAGAAGGGGCACTAGACTAGGGCAGGGTTCCCCAGGCTAGAAGTGGGAGGGAGGGTGGGGGCTGGGGTGTGCAAGCATGTGGTAGTGACACACAGGTAGTGGCATGGGGGCAGTGGGGACAGGCAGTATTTTTGAGTGGGTGATCTGTATGGGAACACAGGGTCACAAAAAGGAGGAAGTAGAATACCAAGCCAGGATGTATGGCCTGTCCAGGGTGAGGAGCTGGGTTCCGTTTTCTGAAAGGGCATCTTCCAAACGTGTTGATAGAATGCTTGTTGAGAACATTGTTACAGAGACATTGGGAGAGGGGATGAGAGCAATTGCGACAGAGACTTAAGGGCAACAGATGATTGAATGCTGTGGTGAAGGCTGGAGATCTTAGGGACAGATTGAATGCTGTGGTGAAGGCTGGAGATCTTAGGGACAGATTGAATGCTGTGGTGAAGGCTGGAGATCTTAGGGACAGATTGAATGCTGTGGTGAAGGCTGGAGATCTTAGGGACAGATTGAATGCTGTGGTGAAGGCTGGAGATCTTAGGGACAGATTGAATGCTGTGGTGAAGGCTGGAGATCTTAGGGACAGATTGAATGCTGTGGTGAAGGCTGGAGATCTTAGGGACAGATTGAATGCTGTGGTGAAGGCTGGAGATCTTAGGGACAGATTGAATGCTGTGGTGAAGGCTGGAGATCTTAGGGACAGATTGAATGCTGTGGTGAAGGCTGGAGATCTTAGGGACAGATTGAATGCTGTGGTGAAGGCTGGAGATCTTAGGGACAGATTGAATGCTGTGGTGAAGGCTGGAGATCTTAGGGACAGATTGAATGCTGTGGTGAAGGCTGGAGATCTTAGGGACAGATTGAATGCTGTGGTGAAGGCTGGAGATCTTAGGGACAGATTGAATGCTGTGGTGAAGGCTGGAGATCTTAGGGACAGATTGAATGCTGTGGTGAAGGCTGGAGATCTTAGGGACAGATTGAATGCTGTGGTGAAGGCTGGAGATCTTAGGGACAGATTGAATGCTGTGGTGAAGGCTGGAGATCTTAGGGACAGATTGAATGCTGTGGTGAAGGCTGGAGATCTTAGGGACAGATTGAATGCTGTGGTGAAGGCTGGAGATCTTAGGGACAGATTGAATGCTGTGGTGAAGGCTGGAGATCTTAGGGACAGATTGAATGCTGTGGTGAAGGCTGGAGATCTTAGGGACAGAGATGGAGTCCTGCACCCATTGTGTCCAGATTCTTATCACTGCTGGGGAAAGAATTTAGAGAAGAGACAAAGTAAGGAATTGGGAGCCAGTTTATCTCAGAGCAAGGTGCACACTCTCAGGATGACAGGGAGTAGAGACTGGGATGAGGGGAGGTGTATTCATGCGTTAAGGTGGGGAATCCCAGGAGTGAGCGGGGATTTTTCCAGAAGAGAGTTCTTTCTCATTCTTGGATGTGACAAGGTGTCAGAGGCATGAAGAGAACACACAGTTTGCAAGCCTGTTGATGTGCAGATGCCATTATAATGAGGCAAAGGGAAGTTAGTGGGCCTCTCCCTTGGCCACACTGCCCCCCCCATGATCTGTTTATTTATTCATTTAAGTTTCAAGTGTGAGGTGTGTGTGTGTGTGTGTGTGTGTGTGTGTGTGTGTGTGTGTGTGTGTGTGCGCATGAGTGGAGGTGTCCATGGAGTCAGAAGAGAGCATCAGTTTTCCCAGAGCTGGACCTATATGTAGTTGCAAGCTTCTAGAATCTGCAAGCTGGGACTCAAAGTCCTGCCCTCTGTAAGAACAATGGGTGCTCAAGTGCTGAGCCATCTTTCCAACCCTATGAAGCCTTGTGATTTTTAAAAGTCAAGCATGAAAGCAGAAGAGTGATTCTCATCTCGAGAATTGCCCAACATTTTTATCCAAAGGCTGATTAAATATTTTGAAATCATCACATGGGTCATTGCCTATTTGTGGATCGTGGAAACAATTTAAGGGGTGGGTGAGCGGTTGATTTTGCCCTTTCATGAAATGGAGCAGAATAAGGTAAAAGATCTCTGAGAATTATGTAATAAGAAGAAGTGTTTCTGTATGGTGAGGGCAGATGGGATTGTGAGCCTGATGGTCTCTATCAGTAAAGATTGACAGCTACAGTCAGTGTGCACCACCACTACGTTTTGCTGAAATATTTCATGTTGGGTAGACTACCTCTCTCCTTGCAGAACATGGCGCCTTTGGCCTGCCAAGCATTCATAGCTTTCAGTTTTGTTGTAACAAACGAGATTTCCTTTAGCATACCCCTTCCCCATTTGTGAATGGAGAGCACTGCTGAGCCGCTGTAAACCTTTGAACCTGTAGGACTGAGGGAAGAGGAAGCTACAGCCTGCTGACAATCCCAGGGACCATCCCTCTTCCCAGTGGTACCCAGAGGAGTCAGGTTCTAATAGCCAGAGACAAGAGATAGTGTCAGACAAGGTGTGGGCAGAGAGATAGCATGTCACTGCTCATTCTAAAAAGCAAGGTGAAACTATGCCATTTATAAAATACCCATCACTTTGGACCAATATCCTGTTCTCCTCTATGTCTTAGTTCAAGGACACATTTGACAACACTTATACTTGACACAAAAATAGTAGTCCCATCTAGCATATTCATATTTGCCACATACTATCTTTTATATAGTATTCAAAGAGCGGTGACCTTTGTCTGTGTATTGATGGGGGCCCCTTGTAGAACGAAGGGCAAGAAGACTCAAGGTATGGAGTTCTGTTTGCACCACATTGCACAGGCTGCTGTCCCATGACAGCCAGGAGATTCCTCAGTCACCCTAGTTCTCTATTAGGCAGACTTGCACAGCTAGACATCCGTTGGACTTGCAAACAGGTACAAGGTCTCTTTTAGTCCTAGGTAGCTTTCTTAGATCCTAAAAGCCTTAATTCAGCAAAATGCATTTTTTTCTTGTTCTTCCTAAGGTGGATGGGTGATGGAGTTCATCTAGAAGCAGTATTAGCAGCGTGTCTAGGCTGGAAACATTGCTGAGACAGTTTTTGAAACCTAAGTGTATTCTCATGTGAGCAATTCTAGGACAGAGTTCAGCAAGCAGGTGCTGCCGAGTGACTCTAGACTATCCGTGACTGGACACTCGAGACCTCAGGAGATGCTGAGCTCCACCTAGAAAAACCCAGCATGAAGCTCCCGCCCTGACTACACAGAGACTGGGAACCTGGACTCCTTTTTTGTTGTTGTTGTTTGTTTGTTTTTTGTTTTTTGTTTTCGAGACAGGGTTTCTCTGTGTAGCCCTGGCTGTCCTGGAACTCACTCTGTAGACCAGGCTGGCCTCAAACTCAGAAATTCGCCTGCCTTTGCCTCCCAAGTGCTGGGACTAAAGGCGTGCACTACCACCGCCCGGCCCATTTCCTGGACTTCTTACCATCCTCCCACAAAGTGGTTCTGAGGCAGGCACTGCCCAGGCTAGAAAACAAATCAACTGTGTCTGTCTGTTAGAGCAGGGCCCTCTCTGGCTGGGCTTAACAGAGCACATAGAACCTTAGGACATCCTAAAGGCACAGAGCATGCATTCCCAGTTCTGATGTGCAGTGACTTTGACAGCGTGTGTGAGAGAACTGGGCAGAGGAAGGGCAGAGGAGAGCCGTCAGGACTTTGGATTAACTGTGATGCTGGGCTAGTCCCTCCCCACTGTGGACGCCAGCGGAGCTGGTCTTGAAGGTCCCTGGATGTTGTACTTGAGTTCTTCTTCTATGTCTCTGGACCCAACCCTATTATCAGTTTGGAGAGACCAAAGTATTCAGCGATACAGCTGACACACTGAATTGTTATATATTTGAATCACTTAATTAGGGGTTCCAGGCACTTTCTATTATTATGACTACTTTTTCCAATTCATGAAATTTAAAGAGCAGAGAGTACTAGTAACTTTCCTAAGGTCACACAGCCTATAAGGGACTATGTCTGAATTTAAAAGTCTGTAGTCTAATTTTTGGATACTTTACATTGCTCGTACACCATAGGCTGGGTAGAGTCCCCACTATCTTCTTGGAAATAACCATCGCCTTCCTCTATTCTATGGCTTTTGGAAACCCAAAGTCATCTTCAATATTTAAGCAAGTTCTAAGAGGCCAATATTTGTATGTTTTCCTCAGATGCTGGCCTCCTGGGTCTGGTAAGAAGTTATAGACATGGTCCCTGAGAGTATAGTCTTCTTGCTTCTGGGTCCTGGTTGTTGCACATCAGTGTGTGTTTGTTCTGTTTTTTGGGGTTTTTTGTTTGTTTTTGGTTTTGGTTTTGGCCAAGATACAGAAATTATCTCTGCATCAATGCCATAAGACTCCATCACCCTAATACCTCTCTGTGTTGGGTAGACCTAGCAAAGTCACAAGGTTGTTGATTCTGGAAGAATTCTTGGGAATGGAGGTGCAGTAAACTGGGAAAGAGGAAAGAGAAAATGGGCATCTGGTACCAATTGAATTGTCTTCCTCATGCCTGTAAAGAAGCTGCTTCTCGGGTCTCATCCGGGAGAGGAAGGGGAAAATATTTATTCACCCATTGTTTCTGCTTGCCATTGTTCGAAGTTGTCCACATATTATTTCCTGTGCCTTTGCAAGGGGCTTATGTGTGCACAGCAAATGAGCCCCTCAGCATCTCACACTTCCGGCCCCATGAAGTCCTGCGGCAGGAAGGAGAGGTGGCTGAGAGCTAAGGCGCTGTCAAGTTGTGTGCATGGCAAATGGTAGGTACTGCGGTGACCTCAGTCGCCAAGGCTGGTACTGCGGTGACCTCAGTCACCAAGGTTGTACAAGGCAAATGGCCACCGGGAGGCAGGAGATGATAAAAGAGGGTGCTCCGTGAAGTCGGCGAGGTCAGAGCTGTGCACTGGGTTGTGCAGTCCACCTGTGAGCTTCACAGAGTTGTTCCCAGTCAGGAGCAGATCCTGCTCTTGAACAGAAGTCCCCGACTCTCTGAGGCTGTGATTCCCACAGTTTCAGGTACCTGCAGTTAACTGTGGCCCCAAAATGTAGATGGAAAATTCCTCAGTTCCCGTTTCACACTACCCTGTGCACACCATCTACCTCACTTCCTGTCAAAACAAGACATTGCACCATTCCATGTCATCCCAAGAGAAGGATGGAGAGTGCAGGGGAGAGGGAGAGGGCAGGGCAGAGAGAGAGGAGGGGGAGAGGGAAGGACATAGAAGGGGAGGGAGCGAGGGAGAGGGAAGGCTACATCCGCAGGCTTTTATTGAACGTATTGATGTAACTGCTCTCATTTATCTTTAGTTCATGCTTTTGTCTTTTACTGTGCCTAGTCCACATTTTTTCAAAGTCATATATTTGTAAAAAAAAAATGGTGCATGTGGGGTTCTGAACCATCTGCAATTTCAGGTATCCACTGGGGCTCTTAGAATGTACCCTAGAGAATGAGAGGATGGCTGTACTGATACATAGGGCCTTTAATTTTATGGGAACACATTGTTCTTCACATATCCTAAGAAAAGAGATGAAAGACTGGTAGTCAGAGTCCCTTGTGAGACCACAGCTAACTGGCATCTCTGCAAAGCCAAAAAAGTAAAGGCAACTGCATCCGCAGCTGAGCCTCCTGCCTCCTCCTCTTCCTCACCCACTCTAGATTCCCTTTGTTCTCGGCCCACACTTCGGATGCTCTGGCCAGCTTGCCTGGAGAGATGGTCCAGACTTCTCCATCCTTTTGAAGGTTGGTCTCATGCTTGCTTTGACTGCTCTTGGACCTCCTGCCCATCATTCTGGGATCCAGAAGCACTAGAAATCCTTGAAGTTGTTCTCTTTGTCTATGCGTGTCCCTCGCCTGTACAGAGTAGCAGCCTGGCTGGCTCCTGCTGCCCATTGAGCCTCACCGTCCTCCCCCCTGCTCCCCGCCAACACACACACTACTTTTTGCCTGCTTGTCCACTGTCATGAGAAACTAAAAATTGGCCCAGTCAAACCACGACTTCAAGATTCATGGAAGTACCCTTCCATTGGAAAAACTTTTCTGCTGGATACCACCACCCTGCCCTGTAATAGTCCAGGCTTTCAGTGCATGAATTTGAGAGAGAATAAGGAGAGGTCTTGGGAGGAGTTGGCAGAAGGAAAGGGAATGGAAGGAAATAAGGAAGTATTTTGATTTTTAAAACTAACTAAATGAAATATATAGTAGGGTTGCATAGATATGCAAGTATTATGCCATTGTATATGAGAAACCCAAGCAGTTTGGGATTTGGTTGTCAGAAGGCCCAGTCATCCGTGGATAATGAGGGACATCTGTATCCTGATCCTTGAGACACATTGACCTATCAGTGACTATGTCTCCTACATTCTGCAGGTGAGTACCACAACTCCTCACTGGACTGTCCCTAAGCTGGCCCCGTCGCTGAGCCTTTAACAAACTTTTCTGCCGTATCAATAGCTAGCTGTGTTCTGGTGCCCTGGCCCATGCTCGCACCGAGGGGTTCCCCGAATGGCCGCTCACTCATGGTCACCCTTCTGCCATAAAATTGTTCTTCTTACTTGAACAACATCCTGTGGGCACAAGGTGGACGAAACAGGCATTGTCTGTTTGGGGATATGGCGGAACTGGCAAAAGGTGCTCAGTCAGGGAAGGCAAATCAGCACCATGTGTTTCAGTACTGGTGAGGAAGACTCCCTCAATCTGTCTGTTATCAGGGTGATGACTGAGCTTTCTGAGGGATGTCATGGAGATCTCAGTGTGGGTATTTGTGACCAGTGGGATAGACAATCAGCATCGTCAGTGGCAAGACATGCTTCAGAGGGGAGGAGTCCATACTATTGGACAAGAAGGAAGACTGACTGACCTCCTCAGGACACTGGTTGCAGTCTTCTCTGTAGTAGATAGTCTCTAGTGAGCAGTGTGAGATGCAGTAGGCTTTGGACTTATATAGGCCAGTCCACATTCCTCTTCCTTTTGTTTTCTTGTGTGTGTGGTGGGGGTGGGGGCTAGTGGTGTCTGAATGTATGCTTGCCTGTGTGGAGACCAGAGATCAATTTTGGGTGTTCCTTAATTAACATAGATCTCACCATTTGCTATTTCTTGTAGTCTGGCTAATCAACAAGCCTCCAAGATCCACCAGTCTCTGTGCTGGGGTTATAGGTGCTCACGCCATGCTGGGTTTTTATGTGGTTTCTAAATTCTTGTCCTCAGGCTTATACACCAGGTACCGGAGCTGTTAACATCTCCTCGGCCCTCCCTGGGACTCCCTGTCCTGAATCAGCTATCCTTGTCTTTCAGATTGCTGGCCATCATCCAAGACCCACACCAACTTCTCAGACCTCTCTGTAAGTGGTCTCTAAGGCCACTCCTCCCTCCTTCAGAGAGGTGGGCCAGCACACAACCTCAGGGTGTAGCTAGAGGAAGGGTTCTCGTTACCTTTGTCCTTCATGGTCACTACAGACTGTATGTCTACACTTCACGAGGACCTGCACAGGACCCTCATTTACCTGTGACATATCTTCCCTCTCCCCTTCTCTTGTTCACGGGTTACAGTAAACCACCCACAAGGCTGTAGTTAGGAACTGAAGAAGGGTCCTTGGCATAAAGCAATAGATGATGACAGGTGGAGGCTCCCTACCTGTTCCCACGGTTTGGCTGTGTTTTCTGTACCTTTGGGGCCTAATCTCAAGTACCTCTATACACTGAGCTTCCGGCCAGAGCCTTTGCATCATCAACTTGACTTCTGCAGGAAAAGTCGAGTGGGCGTTCTTGAGACTACTTTGCCACTTTGAGATAGCAAAGCAGAAGCAATCCAGACCCCAGGAAGTACTGAGGACATCAGAAGCGGCACCAGGACTTAAAAGGAGAAGGTGCACTAAGCCCTTGGAAAAATCCAAATGGACCAAAGCGTGCAACCACAGTTCGTCCTGAGCCTGGCCAGATGGTAGCATCCATGGCAGCTGCAGGGCAGATGCAGTGTATTTACTGGAACTGATCAACACAGCCTTTGGCAATGAGCTACAGTATGATCCAGCAAGCGGGGTCTCGGGGAAGGTTCCAGAAAGTGTACTTTCACATGGTAAAGGTGAGAACGCACTATAGTGTTTTATCCTGCAGATGCATGAACTCTTCAGTGTGCGCTATCATGTAACCCATAGGAATGCACCTCTGTAAAGTTTGTCCCTCTTGTATGTTGATGACATCATACTAACCGGAGCCTGTGAACAGTGAGTGACAGGCACCTCAGATACTGGGGCAAGGCGCATGACTGTGTGAAAGTGTGGAAGAGAAATTCCCTTCTCTCATCTGAGGCTATCCAGACAACAGAATCTGGGACAAGTGCCTCTGTATAGTGAGTATCATCCTACGGAACAGGGGTGAGGGAGAGGGGCGTGTGGCAGGGAAGGAGGAAGAGCCCGTAAGAGGCATTAGCTGTGTGCATTGTGGGAGCACATTCCAAGTGCCTTAAGAAGTTCCTCAAAATCTAGCTGGAGGTATAGCTCAGGGGAAGAATGCTCACCTGCTGCATGCCAGGCCCTTGGAGTATTTCCTGTAGGTGGGGAGAGAGGAAGAGACCAAGAGTGAGAGGAAGGTTAAGAACTTACTGTTTTTGAAACACAGCATCTAGAAGAAAAAAGATGTATTAGCCATTTTCCATTGGCTAAAAAATTGGAAGGGGAAATTTAATTCTATCATGCTTGTAGACAGAATAGGCTCCAGGGCTAGAGAAAGCATTCAAGTAAAGGGATGTAGGTGTGGGCAGGGAACAAGGGCCACGTGCACATAAATGACAAGGGAGGAGGTAGGAACACATAGACAGGACACTGGGTGTGTGCTTAGGAACCCACTGATGCACCCTCTCTCCTGTTTTCTCTTGTCCTGCTGGCTTGTCAGATTTTCAAATCCATCATGGGGTGACATGCTGAGCAACATGTTTTCTAAGCCTCCTTTGCGTAGACACAGACAAGGTCTCACGCAGTCGTGGTTTTCTCTTCTTTATCCAAGAGGCAGTCTTCTTCTCTGGCTATTTTCATAAGTTCGCTTCCAGCAGGCTAGTGAGTTTGCTTTTTCTGCTCATTAATCAGATACACAAGGCAGGCTTTGTGTATCTCCTGTGAGATACCAAAGACACATCCTATCCACATTCTGAAGAAAGTCCAGTTCAGAATGCCGTGCACGGACTGATTCTTGGTAACCTCTTTCCGAACCAGGTCTGGACTGTTCCTTCCAGGTTCCGGTGCCCTTCCAGCTGCTAGAGACAGTCTGAAGAATGCCCTTGGATATAGAGCCTCCTGGAACATTTGGCTGGATTACAGGAAAATGGACAGTCTACTCATTTAGTCAAGTTCTGGAGAATTCGGGACATTAAATCCCCAGTCTCCACACGTCCCAGTCTTGCAGATTGGCCTGAACCGTGGTAAACAATTTAGACTAGCTGGAGTATGACATGATGCTTCCTTTTGGCTATTTCTACAACTCCACATTGAATGGAAGGAAATCACTTAAGCCCTCACAGCACTGTCTGGCGGGAGGTGGAATGCCTTGCTTGGCTTCCTGCCCCATCAGTCCCACACCCACAGGGGACCATCTCCCGCTTCCCTTCAGCTCCTAGGCCTGAGATATCCCCTGTCTTAGGCCGCAACCCCCACCTTCAGGCCAAATTTCAGCACAACAGTCTTGCTTGTCTTTTCCAGGTGAAAGAGAAGGAAATCAGCACTATCGGACAGGTTCCATTTCCAGTCACCATGTGAGAAAAGACCCAAGGGGACTTTTTGTTATCAGTTTCCAAGGAGTTGGGTCTTAGGTGCTCACCTAGAAACAACAAAGTCACGTGTACACAGGACTTGTCTGAGAGGGTTGTAAAGGAATCTGCTGCATTATCTAGCAGTGATGCGTTGAACCACAGTCAAGCCCCGGCAGCTGAATACAGGTATACCTTCATCCTGTAGGCAGCACAGAGCTGGGGCAGGTTAGGCTTGTGGCATAAAGCCATCTTAAATGCATAACCAGACTTTATCTGTGTATTAAATATATGCTTTTCTCCATCTTCATTTAGACATGGCCTTCTCTCTCCATACGTCTTCTCTTTGCCCATTTGGACAGGGTGGTAGGTTCTCAACCCAGTTCCACTCTGACTTATGAGCAAAGACAGACATCGAGTGTGGTATTAAGTAGGACTGGTCCTTTGTCTCATTGTTGGAAGAAACAGGAGATGGTGACAACCATGGTCAACTGGAGAATATTGCCCTAACTGATTCAATTCCAATAAAATTTGGCCTCAAGAATGCAGGTTCCATGTCATCAGGTCTACCTGAATTTTAATAATCTACAAATTTGGGTTTTAAAGAGAGGTTTATCAATTTGCATGCATGTGCGTCTGTGTGTCTGTATGTGCATGCATGTAGGAGTGCCCACAGAGGCCAGAGGAGGGTGTGAGGTCCCAGGAACTAGAGTTGCAGGTGATTGTAGGTCACTCTATGTGGGTGCCTAGAACTCAGGTTCTCTCTAAGAGCACTCCATGCTTTTAACCTCTGAGCCATCCCTCCAGCCCTATAGAATATGGATCTTAATAATCATTTCATAATTATACAATGCTGTAATTATTAACTTTTTAATGTGGAGGCTACCACCAACCAAACTTACCTGTGGACCACACGGAGGCCCAGGCCACCAGTTGATAGTCGCTGGCTCTAACTGTCAAACAGAACAGCCTTGGGTGCTACAATCCTCTTAGGTAAATCTATCTAGGAAGTCAGTTACAGATCTGGCTGATGCATTTTGCAAGTGATAGAGAAATCCAGACCCAAAAAAGCCAATTCCCCATGGTTAGTAATTTGTAACGAGTGTTATGCCCATCACAGAAGGTACAAAAGGGGAACAAGAATTCAAATCCACAGACAGCGTGAACAGATGTCAAAGCCACCGTAAGTGGGCGGTGTCCTTATCTTCCTTGTTAGTTCCTTGGAGCCCTCCTGGCTCCTGGTACCTCAGTCCCTTAAAAGCCTATCAATAGTCCTGCTTGTCTTGTGCTCTGAGAGTCCGATCAGCACGGTGCTGACAGCAGGGAGGATGCGCAGGTAGCACTGTCCTGTGCTGGCCATTCTGAGCATGATCTTCCTGGCCTGAGAAGGGACGTGTCCTTATCCCTACTTTTCCTGCAGTGAACTAGTTAGTAACTGTGAGAGCTCCTGGGGATAGCATGTCCAAGAGCTAAGCTCTCAATTCCTGCCTTCTGTGTTGCTTGTTAGTTAAGGGGTGCTTGTCCTCAGCAGGCAGGTACCTGACTCTATGTGTGCCCTGGTCAGTGCTGAGACTTGGCCGTTTCCTCCAGTGTTGATTCTCTGGTGTGGCTCACTGGGTGGATACCTTGGTAAATTGCTTGCCTTCTCTGGGCCTCAGTTCCTTCATCATTAACTTGGGTACAGGCAGGAGGAGGCTAGATCAGGTTTCTCAAAGCTGTGCTCCTTGGTCAAGAGTTTGGGATTCCAAAATGTTCAGAGCACACCCCACGATTACTTCAAAGTTCTAGCTCTGTGCATGGCTTCCGTCCCCACAAGTAGACTCTGGGGCATGCAAGCGGTATCCTAGCTGGCCTGCTGGGTGTGGCACAGCAACCAGGAGAGACTTCTGCTGTGTGGCTTTGGGACACTGCCACTCCCCTCTGAATCTCAATAGCCTAGTCTGTCACATAAGGAAACCCCAGCGATCCCAGCCGGTCCTGGGTTGTGGAGTTGTGTGTCTGCATGCGGGACTTTCCTCGCGTGTTACATAAGGCTCTGGGGTGGCGGGAAGAAGGGGGCGTGGGGAGGCGCGGCGGGGACCGGCGGCGAGGTGGGGCACCGCGCGTGGGGGAGCTCAGGGCGCGGCGGAGTCGGGTTTCAGAGCGCGGGTGACTCAGGCGCGGGCAGCAGCCGGGATCCCGCCGTCGCTGCCGAGCGCAGCCTTTGTTCCGCGGGCGAAGTGGAGCTTGGGTCCGGCGGCTGCACCATGACACACAGGTAGGACCCGCGCCCCGTGCTCCTTTAGCCTTGGCCTCGCCGCCTGGCCGCCGCCTCACCTTCTCTGCCACGGCTTTTTGCAGGAGGACCGCGCAGGACCGGCGCTCGAGGTGGCTGCTCTCCATCATCTCCGCGCTGCTCTCCTCCGTCCTGCAGACGCGCGCAGCGACAGGTAATCCACAACCACTGATTGCGCGCCGGGGTGCTGCAGTGCCTCATTCCTGGACATAAAAGGGAGTACTTGCTTGGCGCGGCGCACAGGCCGTCTTGCCCTGGGTCCTCTCGGCCCCTCGGGTTCCTAGGCGCTGAGGCGATTGCCTCAGCCAGGACACACAGAGTATCGGAGCTGGACGTGGCTCACCAGAGAGGGCAGAGAAAGGCTTTAGCTGTACAGTGTCACCACACTGCCAAAGTATGCCAAAGCGCGCTGGTCTTCCGCGCTGAGGTCGTGCTCACAGGGCTGGGAGATGAGCAGGTCCCATGTACACTCAGTCCATGGGAAACAAGGTCTCCGGCAGGGATACCTTGTTAGCCTGGTCGTTTCTGACATAACAGAACAGAGTCGCTAGCGCGTTTCTTTCAGCCCATTTGGTTCACTAGAGGTCCCCATCCCTGCCGGACAGAGGCGCAGTGGATGATGTACTAAGCCTGAGAAACTGATCTTTCTTTCGCTTCTGTGGGCCTCAGTTTCCCCTAACCAGGACTCAGAAGCTGTTGAATTAAAGTGGGTCTGACTTAAAGTGGAGCTGCCTGTGTGAATCGCGCCTCTGTTGGGTGACTGTGGGCAATGCTTCTCACTCTGCATGCCTCAGTTTCTTCATCTGAGAAGAAGGGTTAACTAGACCCTTCGTAGTTCCCAGAAACGTTGAGAAGTGTAACAGACAGATGGGAAATACTGTCCTTTCCATGCTTCTGGGTACTTAGCAGGGAGAAAATAAGTGACGGAAAGATACCTTGCTCTTCGCAGATTTCCTGCCTGTGTTGGAAAGCACTGTTTGGGAGGCTTAGGAAGTGGTCAGGATGAAAGTCAGAACTGAAACCCAGTTGGGCAGGTTCCTGTCCCTGCTCAGCCTTTGCATTACGCAGTTAGCAGAACCAGGCTATTGGAACAACAGCCCTTTGGACTTAGAGGAGCAGCACGTAGCCCAGCTGGAAACAGTGAGGGTTGAGAAGCATCCTATAGCCCCCGAGGAAGCTGGACTGGGATTGGTGGTCTCGTTTCACTTCGTAGGCTCTTGAAAATGCCTGGTACCACTCCGCCTGCGGTCTGCATGGGGGTGAGACGCAGATGCAATGATAGCTTTTCCTGCCAGGGCTCCCAGCCTGGTGTTTCTTGCAGATCAAAGGGCAGTTGGAGCAGAGTTCTGGCTTCTCCCAAGGATAGCCAGTGTGGTAACCTTGCAATTTCCCATATGACATAGGGCTTTGCCAAGTCAGCGGCAGAGGGCAGCTGATGACATCCAATGCCCCTTTGGGATCTGAAGAGAGATCCTGGAGCCCTGAGATGTATTGATCTTGCATGCAGATTACATGGCTAACTTTCATCCAACCCTGCATCGGATGAGGTCTGAATGGGTTCCTATCTCAGTCACCATCCCAGAAGCTTGGGATTAAGGACTAAAGATACCCTATTCTGAGCACACTGAACCCAAGCCTTAGCTTTCTAAATGTCTAGAGTAGGATTTGATCCAGGTACCCTTGCTCCAGAGACTTTGCTGTCAACCATCAATCAAAAGAGTTTCCCAGGCAGAGACGGTCTTGAGGTCCCCCAGTTCCCAGTGAATGCTGTACTGAGAGTGTCCTCCTTATGACAGGAGCCCAGTGTACCTCCAAAGCTCCTATACCCTGCTGCGCTTTGGGTCATCTTCTAAGAGAGGAGGCCCAGGAGGAGCTGCAAACCACTCCTAAAGCCTCTCAGTTGTTTCAAGGTAGATCTGTGGTAGCCTACACATCTGTGGGCTCTGGGGAACATTCCTCCACAGGGGCCACTGTTCAACTGGCTGTTAGGAAAAGAAGAAGAAAGGAAAGAAGGAAGGAAGGAAGGAAGGAAGGAAGGAAGGAAGGAAGGAAGGAAGGAAGAGAAAAAAGGTTGGTCTGAACATGATGGCACATGTTTGTAATCCCAGCATTTGGAATGCCAAGGCAAGAGGATTGTAAGTTCAAGGCTGGGTCTGGGTCTTGGACCCCCAAGACTTTATAGCTTTATAGGAGTCAGCAGAGTTCACACCAGCCCCATAGATGCGACTTCACAGACAACGATACCGAGGCAAGATCATTTGTCCATGAGCACATGGCCTTCATTGGTGGAAGACCAACCGGAAGAATTTATGCTCTTGACCACTAAACTAAATGGTTAAACATGTTTCATTTCCCCAGTAGGTAGGCAACTTCTTAAATACTAAATATTGATTGCACCACCATCTAGTGACTCTACTCCTTTAATGTCTATTTAAGTGAAAGAAGATCATAGGCCCACTCAAAAACTTTTATGTAACCATTATATATAATGGCAAAGTATAGAAACAAGCCCGTTCATCAACTGCTAAACAAATGAATAAATCACGGTCTACCCATCCCGTGAAATACTATGCAGTGATGAAAAGGACGGAAGCACAGGTGCATGCTACAACATGGTACGTGAAGGCAGTCAGATGAAAACCTGCAAGTTACCCGAGCCCACTTAAACACAATTTCTAGAAAGGAAAGAGCCAGAGATGGGAGGTATCCTTAATTGCTTAGGCCTAGGAATGACTACAAATGGGCATTTGTAAGGAATGATCCAAGTCTGGAGTGTGGTGGCTGAGGTGTCACACAGATGCATTAAATCATGCAACTGCCCCCAGCACAAGCTGCACATCAGACCTCAGCAACTCTGCTTAGAAAAAAAAAAAACAGAATGCACATTGCCGGCGTCCAGTCTCAGGAGGGTGAAACTTCTTGCCTGACATAGAGCCTGCATGTGACTGGCCACTTACAGGCTGTCAGCTCCACCAAGTACTGGCTGCCCTGGGAAGGCTGTTCTGAGCCCTGGCTGCTCCTCTGGGTCTCCAGTTCTATTGTCTGTGCTGTCCCCGAATGCCACCATGGGCAAAGCTCCTATGGTGGGGGTGGAACACAGGCATACAGTAATCTTCACATAGTGGATTTATTACAAAGTAGATCTTTGTAAGCTTCCTAGTTGCCCCTCGGTGACCCAGTTTGAGGATTGGAAAACCCAGGCTTCAGCATGGACCTATTCTTTCCGTAAGCTGCGATGACTAAATTCTCCCTCCGAGCCTCTATTTTCCCATCTATGAGATGGGATGGCAGGATTTGCTCAGCTCTGTATTTCTTCTAGTTTTGAACACTGGGAAGTAAGACAGCATTTACCCAGCTTGAGAGTTAGAACATCTGGCTCAGCAAACAGATTGAGCACCCAGTCAGCCAGGTCTCCTTCAGACTTGGGATAGGAAGGAGCCAGGCCCAGGTCTCCTCCAGGGGGGTCTGAGTTCACAGGTAGAAAGAAAAGGTGACATCTCACTCCATATTTACCTCATCCTGAGGGTACTCACTGTCCTTCTCCTGCGTCAGCCATCATGTCCCCTTGTGTCTCTGAATGGTCAGGGTTAGGCTGCCGGCTAGCACGGCAGGTTCCTTCCCCAGTGAAATAGCTGGGTTGGAATGGCTGCTGTTTCGGAGGGTGAGCGCTGTTGCTGGAGCAAGTGCTCTCGTGCCTGTTAATAAGGTACCGGTGCGTGCAAGTCGGTGTGTGCAAGTCGTCTGCTTCTTCTGCTTCCTCCTGAGGGAACACCTTCACTCTAATGAGCGCGCCTTGAGAGCCCAGCCCAGCAGAAAGAGAGCAGGAAGCAGAACACCTGAGGTTTTGCTCGGCCCTTGTTAGGGGTGGGGTTCCCTATCTCTCAGGGGGATTGTCACCTGGACTTTTATAGTTGTCAATTCTGCTAAGAAAGAAAGAAAGAAGGAAGGAAAGAAAGAAAGAAAGAAAGAAAGAAAGAAAGAAAGAAAGAAAGAAAGAAAGAAAGAAAGAAAGATAGAAAGAAAGAAAGAAACATCCCTAAACATCCCTAAATCCCTGGGCTCTATCTTTCTTGACTTTGAGTCTTTTCCACAAAGGATGTATTTTTCGGTTTCTAGTTTTCTCTGAATGTTAAGCTTTTGCAATTCATTCGTGAGGTACATAGTTTATTTTCTCTGTGGTATAATAGTCCCCTCTGTGACTATACCTATGGTGAGTTTTCCATTTTCCTCCAGCAGCACATGAACTGTCATGTACCTGTGGGATCTGACAGTGGAGTGTGACTGTTCTCGTGTTCATCTCAGGACACATGTGTAGGGTCACAGGGGTGAATATCTCCATATAAGCAGGCGCTGCTGGCACGCCTTCCTCTGTGTTTGTACCAAAACATGTGGGCATCAGGAAGTGAGAACCCCCGTCCTCCTGTCCTGACCAGCATCTGGCCTCATCACTGCATTTAATGTCAACATCTCTAACAGGTGCCGGTTAGAACACTAATGAAGCCTTTATTTGTATTTTCCTTACTCATGCATATGTATAGGTGTTTCTCTTCTGTCTGGGTGTGAGTTGTGTGTGTGTGTTTGCACATTATCACCTTGGTTTTTTTTAAGACAAGGTCTCTCACCTGTTAATGTAGACTGCCCCATTCAGCTAGCCCTAGGGACCTTCCTGCCTCTACCTGCCCAGTACTGATGTTACAAGTACACGCTAAGGTCAGCTTGGAACATAGATGTTAGAGATATGACTCAAGCCCTCAGGCTTGTGTGGCAGACATTTTACTCACGAACACATCTCCCCAGTCTTAGTTGATCAAAATTTCATATGTTTATGAACCATTTGTATATCTTTACTGACTGTTAAAAACTGACATAGAACTATTTTAAAATATGGACATGGGGTCTCTTACTGATCCTGAAGCTCAGGGATTAGGCTAGACTTACTGGGCCGTGAGTCCCAGTGTCCTCCTGCCTCAGCTTCTCAGCATGGGAGATCACTGGTGTGCACCGCTGGGCCTAGCTTTTACGTGAGCCTGAGGCATCGGACTGTGAAGAGAAGCCCAGGTAGCTCAGCCAGACACTGCCTCAAAGGCTGTGATTTTGAACATTTCCCAAACTATTCTTCATGGCGGCTTCACCCTTTTGGGTTCCCACCAGCAACACATGCGTGGTTTGCACAGATCAGCAGCACTTTCTCCTCTCTATTTTTTTGTAACCTCCTGAGTGATGTGGAGCAGAACCTCACCGTGGTATGAGTGAGTGACATGGTCTGGTGCCCAGCTATGGTGTGAATGAGTGGCACGGTGTGGAGCCTCACTGTGGAGTGTCTCAGTGACATGGAGTGGACTCGCCCACCTGAGACCAGAATGAGGCGGATGGTTCTTGTATATGCAGATGGATCTCTCTTAGACAGACACTTAATCATGCCACTCTCTGGTTTACTTGCCCTGACTGTATCTAAGATGCCCTTTTGCTTCTTGCTTGAGAGCCCCACCTCCTCAACAAACAGAGAACCCATTAGCTTAGCCTCATGATGGACAGCTATAGATTTCTGAAGAGGTTTGATGCCAACACCTTTCTCTTTGCCCAGACAATCCCCTTTAGAACATGCCTCTGTTCCACTTTGTCTGACAATCCCATCTTCCCTTAGGATTCTGTCCTGGGAGTGGCCCTTCTCCGCCCAAGCATTGTGGGTGCCTCTCAGTGACAGGGAACTCAGACTGTATGGTGACCATTGATAGCTCCTGCATCCTCTGCTGCACAGGAAGAGCCATGAGACAGCCCTGGGCCTTGTCCAACTCTGAGCCCCAGAATCTAACACAGAGCCTAGCACAAGTGGATGCCCCGTAGGGCTTTTTAATAAATGGAGGCAGGAGTGAACACATCTGACTTTTCCTCTTGTATAATATCTTACCATATCCTCCATGGTACATAAGCCATGTCAAACCTCCACAGCCCTGTCAACTGTAGAGTAGTTGAGTAATCAGAGAACCCTAAGGGATTTGCAGTCTCCTTCCATAACTTCATAACTAGGCTGTCTGGGATTTGAACTCATATCAACCTGCTCCTTGTCACTTTTGATTGTATAAGCTAGGGGACCCATTTATTTGCTGGCTCATTTATCCTCTTATTTCTAATGGTCACTATAGTCAAGGGCAGAACAGTCATCTTCCCTCTTCTGGCTAAATTTCTGAGTTTAACTTTGATAGCTACCTCCCAGTCCATTTGAAATGGGCCAAAGATTAAGGTGTAAGCTGAAGTCAGTTTTATTCTACATGGGAGCCAGGATTCCTAAGTCATGGAGGGTGAGTTGTTACCCCGTTGGATTGTTTCCTTATACACTTTCTAAAAAATTTAATAATATAATTTAATTTTTTTAATTTCTGTATTACTCTTAATTTTCATTCAAAAACATTGTGTGCTGCCTCTGTGTGTGTGTGTGTGTGTGTGTGTGTGTGTGTGTGTAAACCCACATAGCTTTGATGACTGTTTTCTTAAAGCCAGATGAGGGAAGTCATTGTTTGATTGTTTATTGTATGTGCACGCACACATGCCACAGAGCACATGTGGAGGTCAGAAGACAGCTTTCTTCCTGGTTCTCCATCCATCATGTGAGCCCTAGGGATGGAACTCAAGCCATCAGCCTTGGGAACAAGCACCTTTACCCCAGAACCGTCTCAGTGGTCCAAGCCATGAATTCTTTAGTAGGTTGGTTGTTAGACCATTGCCTCAGGAAATGATGGGGCTCCTGTAGTGTACTGGTGTGGGTGAGGCGGACAGAGGCAGCCAGTCTTACACATTTCAGTGAGAGAAATCAATAGCTGAGGAGAACGTGTAAACGCAGGGCTTTGTAGCTGAGCATGTGACTGAGGAGTGGGAACTACTGCTTGCTGTCAGCAGAGCCCAGAAAAACCGAGATTGTATCAGAGGTCCTCTTCAAAGGAGTCAGGTTTACTAGATGACCAGATTCTGTCCTCATTAATGAAAGGACAAGCAGTCTAGGGTAAGAGTAGAACCTACAAGAAAGTCCAGGCCTATTCCTGAGCAACATGTAATGAAGGGATAATGGAACCAGTGGAATTCAGGGAGTGTAGTCCACATGACTTCTCCATCACAACTTACACGATTCTACTCAACTAAACCCAAGTAAGCCCCATCCAACAAAACTAACCAATTCTTCAGTCCAACTGAATCAGCATAGCACAACTGATCCCGACTCAGCCCAACCCAAACCATTCCAACAAAATTCAGTTTAACCCAAACCAATCCGTCCCGATTCAGTTCAAGTATTTTCAGTTCAATTTAATGTCATCTAATTCAATACAATCCAACCCAATTCAATGTAGCTCAAGCTGACACAACTGTATTCAACTCAATATGACCCAACTCAGACAACTAACTCATCACAACCCAACTCAAAAAACTCAACTCAACACATCCTAATCCCCTTCAGTCTTTTTTTTGTTTTTTGTTTTTTTGTTTATTTGTTTTGTATCCATGGTGACACGGGGACCAAAAAAGAAAAAAAATAAATAAACTGTTCTAAAAGGACTATTCTTAAGTGACCAGGACTCCAGCTTTAGGCTTTAGGGAGCACAGTTTTGGGTTTGGGAAGCTTGGGTGGAGTCTGGCTTGCAGGCAGTAGATGTGGGAATTGCCCTCCCTATTGATGAGGGTCTCAAAGAAAACCCAGCTGAAAAGGCTCTCAACTATATTGTCTTTAAACTAGCTTCCTCCCCAAAGGATCTCCTGACAATGTCTTCAGATGGCCTGCCCTTCTGTCATGGCTGCCTGTAGAGATCACTGTCTTCTCCCCATAATTCCTGACTTCCAGGGCTCTCTGGAGTGGAGCTGGGGTAGTTAGAGAGGCAGATTCACTGTCCCTCCTGGGAGAGACCCACAAGCCAGTACTGGAGGCTTGAGTATGGCAGTTGGCTTGTACGCTGAAGGCTTGTTCTGAGTGTCCCCACTGGCTGACAGAAATTGTGCACTAATAACTAGGGACATCCACTTCCACTGAAAATGGGGAAGATAGAGGGGTATAAACAGTGTGTGTGTGTGTGTGTGTTTGTGTGTGTGTGTGTGCGCGCGCAAGCTCACACACATACATATGGAGATCAAGGGACAACCTTGGGTATCAACCCCAGGTGCCATCTATGTCTTTTGTATTTGTTTTGTTCGAGACAGACAGGGTATCTCACTGGCCTTCAAGTCACCAAGTAGGCTATGCTAAGTGGCCAGGGAGTACCAGGGATCCTCTTGTCCCCATCTCTCCAGCACTGGAATTGAACATACTACAGTGTTCAATAGTCAGCCTTTAGGAGGAAAGATCTTTTTTCAATACCATAAAAAGTAATTAAAGTGATGCATAGTCACTACAAAAGCCTGGAGCCAAACAACAAACAGAACTGAAAACAAAGACAAAACAAAAGGATCTTTTTGTTGTTTTGGTTTTGGTTTTTCAAGACAGTTTTTCCGTATAACAGAGCCCTAGGTGTCCTGGACTCACTTTATGGACCAAATTGGCCTCGAACTCTCAGAAATCCTCCTGTCTCTGCATCCAAGTGTTGGGATTAAAGGCCTGCACCGCCACACCCTACAGAATTTTTTTTAAATAAAGATCACATGCTATCTTGCGACTGTGACTCAGCGATAAAGAAGTCCTGCTTGCATGTGGGGGTCTTCCACAGTTGTTATCCTCACGTGAACAGCCCGTCTATTAGAGAGTAGAGTACTTCGCCGATTGCTCTCATCCCTTAGTAATCACCTAGATGCTTGCTCAGGAGCATGAACATTCCCTGGTCATCTTTGTGGTTGAACTAGCATTGCACGGTGTAGATACCACAAGTAAGCTGACTCTCTTGTAGGCCTTTAGCCACTGCTGGCTCATTGTAAATCCCACCGTGGTGGCCGCAACATCGTCTCTGTTTGATGACTACTGTGACTATTATCGACCACAAATTCCTAAAACAAATCGTTGGATGCTTTGTTGTGGTCTTCGGCCAGGCCACGGTGATTTACAGTCAGGGAGAAAGCCTCTGCCTCCTGCCTTTGACCTGGGCTGCTGCCCAGGGGCCAGGTCTGCACATTTCCTCATGCTCCTGCCTTAGCCAAATGGAGGCGGGGCTCCTTTTCTTCATCTATTCACCCATTTTTGCAGTGCCTTGTGGTAAATGCTAGAAGGTTTTGTTTTTGTTTTTTTTTTTCAGAAAATTAGAATATGAATGTGCACCACCCGAGAGATTCCAAAAGAACCCCTCTCCCGGTTGTTCTCTTTATCCAAGCTGAGGTCCGGCCACCAGTGGGTTTTAAGAGCGTCTGGCTCAACCAACGCTAAAGAGCAGCAGTGTTAATAACAACCAATCCAAGCCGGGCATGGTAGCGTCCACCTAGGATTCCTGCACTTACGAAGCTGAGGCAGGAGAGTTACCAGGAGTTCAAGACCACCCTAGGCTACATTGTGAGATTCTGTCTCAAAACAGCAACCACACACACACACACACACACACACACACACACACACACACACACACACCACAAGCACTCACACAGGTCCTCATGCGCTCCCAAAGCCACATCCTCCAGTTCTTCTTTTCGGAGATAGCCCTAATAGAGTCTACATTTGACCACAACCCAGATGACATAGCTGGTACCCAGGAAGAGATTTAGGATTTGTGATTCATGCCTCTGGTCTCCAGGTTCTGGGTTCAAATCTTAGCTCTTCTGCTTCCCTTTGTCTGATGGATTTCAGTCGTTCTCATCTGTAAGCTGGGACAGGATTAGAAATGAGTCAGGAGCCTATCACTGATGGCAAAGCTCACTGCCACATTAACCCTCTTCTGCCTCACTAAGGGTTCCTTGGAACTAGGACCTTTCTTTTACTTACCTGTTTCCTCAGCACCCAAAGGCCACATTGAGCACTTGAATTCATCAAGGAACGCATCCTCATAGCCTGAGGCTGAGGTGATCCCAGAGAAAACCCAGCATCATAAGTCCTATGACATGAACATCTGTGTGCTGGAGGCTACTCAGTCATTCATTCTGGCTGTAGGGGGTGGTGAGGAGCTGAGAACAGGGCTTATAACATAGGTAAGTCAGGAAGACTGTGTGTTTGTGGGCTGGAGATGAAACAAAGCGTTAGAGGGCTTTCAGAGCGTGCACAAAATCCTTGGTTCAATCCCCAGCACAGCGTAAACCACACGGTGGTTGCACTCAATAGAAGTGCAGGGTCATCCTCAGCTACACAACGAGTCTGAGACCAGCCTGGGCTAACCAAGATGTTTCCTGAAGAACAATTCCTGTTTGGTTTTCCACGCTGGGAAATTATAACTTTTCCATCCACTGGAAGGGAGATGCCAAGATCCAGCTGGTGAGCCACCAGCTTCTCCACCTTCCTCTGCTTCTCCCCTTCCGTCACACAAGGCTTGCAGCTACTTGCCTCTGGCCTTTGGTCCAGCCCCGAGAAGCACAGTGACTAGCTCAGTTCCCTGGAGGTCATGATACAAATTGAAATCAGAACCACCTCTACAACAGGGCCTTCCGGCTTCCAGGTCAGTGCTCTGGGACGTAGAGGGCTTGGCGTGGATCTGAATACCGATGAGCATATGGTGCTTTCTATGCATTTACATTGAAATTTGTTATATGCCATGTTTTAATCACATTCCCACCAACTCCTTTCAGACTCTCAACTCCATGTTCACCCCAACTTTATGCTTTCCTCTCTCAGCCTCTCTCTCTCCAAAGAAATCAAAACAAGTGAAAACCAAAAGAAAAAGAAAGCCAACAAGACAAAAACAAAACAATCTGGAACCTTGTAATGTGGTCTCTGCTTCTCTACCCCCAGCAGAGTTTGTTTCACATTGGCCAGCCCCACTCTGGGCATGGGGCCTACCCTGGCCTGTGGTTGATATATCCAGTGACACTCCACTGGAGAAAACTGATTCCCCATTTCCTAGGGGGTATGGACTGTAAGTAACTTCCAGGTTAGGAGTGATACCTTGTGCTCGCTTTCCCTTCTCAGTGCTGGGAGTTTGTCTGGTTTGAATCTCTACAGGTCGTGTGTGAGCCGCCACAGGCCCTGCGAGCTCACGTGTGCGTCAGTCTCGTTGTGTCTGGAAGACACCACTTCCTCAGACTCGCCAGCCATCTCTGGCTCTTACGATCTTTCTTCTCTTCTTCTGAGCCTTGAGGGGAGGGTTTGATGAATTTCTATGGTTTACATACAGACTTTGGTTACAGAAATGTATATGCTTCATATTTATCAACTCTGCATATGCCATCTGTGCAGTTTATAATTATCAACTATGGACATAGGTAATTGTATGTTATATGTAGAAATTATATGCATATTAATTAAGTATATGCATCTGTGTTTCATATATAAATTATATATATACATATATACATATACATGCATACACACACACACACACACACACACATATATATATATATATATGTATGCTTCTATATATTAAGTGTCCATATATGCCTGGCTTTTAGGTATGCTTAGTATACACATAAGTACATTGTGAATTAGTGTGTGCGTGTATGTGTGTAACACACCCAACTCTCCCACTATCCCTATAGTGGGAGAGAGTTGAGTCTCAGCTCCACAGGAGCACCCAGGTCTGCTCCATCTCCAGAGTCTACCCTGCTCTCCCTCTCTGCAATGCAGCCTTCACAGTCTCTGGCGTCTTTCTGTTCTGTTGTGGGCCGTGAACCAGCACCACCTGAGGACATAGAAAAGGCAGAGAGTCTCCAGCCGCATTAGGAACCCAGTAAGTCAGAATCTGCATTTTAATGATCACATGGTGGAGCTTATTAATTATTATTGCTGTTTCTGATTATGTTGGCCCTAAAATCTTTCCCATGATAATCACTATAATAGGCAGAGCAACAGTCTTCCAAAGGAGTCCATATCCAACCCTGGTCCTGTATCACGTGATGTGGCAAAGGAGAATTAAGGTTACAGGTGAGGGGACAGCACCCTGGATAGCCTGGTTGGACCGAGTACATCCACCAGGTCTTTGAGTGGAAGAGAGAGGGAGAAGTAAAGGAAGGCTGGCGTGGTGTAAGTGAGGTGACTTGAGTGGCCTTCTCTTAGGTCTGGGAGTTGGAGGAATGAGTCACAGCCAAGGAAAGAATGTAGGCAGCCTGAAGGGGCTGGACACAGCAAGGGCACAGATTTTCCCCTGGAAGCTTCTAGAAAAAAAAATCCGTCTTTGCTCCCTTATTACAGCAAGCCCGGTTGGTTCTCTAATGTCCAGCTAAGTCTTTGCTGATCTGAGCCACTGAGTTGATAAAAGCAGAACTAGGCAGTGAATACAATAATTAGCCCTACTCCCTCTGTGGACCTACTAAGGGCCGCTCTGGCCTGGTCTCTCAGACCTGTGCTCTGAATCCTTGGGGAGTCTCCTGTTCTGAAGGCAGGAGGTCAGGGTGGAGAGCAAAGCACTTAGCACCGTGCCTGGCCTGTGGGCTGAATTGGGCTACTTGCTCTTGTTGAAGGAGTCCTTCATGCAACCAGGGAACCCCGGTGCCCCTCAAGCTCACCAAGGGCAGGAGGAAGGTTGTAGCAGAGACCAGCCAGAGCCTGTTTTGGCATTCTCTTGTTCTTTCTCTGCCCAGGCAAGCTTCTATATATCCCTGGATCTCACTTTCCCGATCAGAGGTCAGACCAGGTAAATTCTGCACCACCATCAGCAAGAACACTTCAGCATGTCTGTGTTCGGTTTGGCCCAACTTTGTGACAAATGAGGGCATCGATGTGACTGAGCAGAGCCCAGCCCGGCTGTCTGGTCCCAAGCACGTCCTCTCTCACTGACGGTCCATTCATGAGTGAGGCTCAAATCTGCCGAACAACTGTGTATATTTGGTACCAAACAGAGACTTCAGCTGCTCTGGCCACTGAGTCAAAATGCCAAATTACTCATTCTCCTGCAAAAAGCACAGGGAGAAAGGAATCATTTCTCCCTGCACAGTTTTTCCATGTGACAAATTTTCTAATTTTACTTCAGGTTAAGTCGACTCTAGCTCATGGCTCTATTTCAGAGTCTCCTGACCCATTTTGGGACTCAAGTTTCCTGATTAAAAAACACAACTGGTTTTGTTGTTTTAATAATTGCAAATGTGAGCTTCCATCAGATTTGCAACCGAAATGTCTTCATCTTCTCTACTCTGTGATGCCCAGCAACGGCTTCTTGGTCTAGTTGTTTGGGTCTAGGCCTGGCTAAGTCCTGTTCACTCTATGTATACACACACTTTTATCTGCTAAGGGAGTGGAAAGCTGGCTGCAGGAGCTCATGTGGCTGGGTGGGAAGGAGTGACTGCTGGGTATGTTTCTGGGGGTGGTTGGGATGGGAGCTCACACCTGCTGCCAGCTGTGTGTCTGCTTAGAGGCAACTGGAGCACTTTTAGCATTGGAAAGAGAATCATGGCTGTGTTTGAATGCCATGAATTCTGCCTGTGTGGCATCTGCTGCATGCCACCCTTGGGGTCATGTCTCTCTGACAGTCGGGCGTTGCTTCTCTCTGACCTCTGGTTCATTTCTGTGCAAGCAAGGAGGCTTGTCCAAAACTCATGTCCTATCGTGTCCCTTCTTCAAATCCCTCTGTGCTTTCCATTACAGCAGTGAGCGCTGCACTGCCTGGGCTGCAGCCAAACCCTCTTCTCTCCCATCTCTCCTGGCTTCTGACTCCAGCACTGCTGAACTCCTTGCAGGTCTCTGAGGTCACAGGCAGGCTCGTTCTCATCCTTACCAGCCTATGTTTTTCATAGACTTGCTCCTTGAACTGTCTTGGTCCCTGAGCCAGCTGCATGGACATTACCCTGAGCTAGTTCTGGATGCAGGGTCCTTCCTCAGATCAATAGCATCAGGCTTTATGCTTTAGATGCCCCTAGGCAATGCATTTGATGCCAAAGTGTGATCCACAGGGCTCTGTGGCCTGGGGAGTATGCAAGTCTGGCAGAGCTGGTTTGGTTTCAGGCTCCACAAGTCAACAGTTGGTGATGTTGGATGGCTTCTTAATCTCTCTAAACCCCGGTTTCTCTATCTATAACAGGAGGGATAAGAATAGGATGTATCTCAGACTACTTGTGATCAGTAAATGCAGCAATGCCCCCACCCCCAGCTCATCACAGCATCATGAGTGTAATAAACACTCAAAAGGGTGAAAAATCTCACAGTGAGTGTGAGAGGGACAGACACAAGCTGGGAAGTGTGGCATTTATTAGAGCACTTACTGACGTCATGGACAGACATAACAGCATGGTGGGAGTCTGAAGGGAGGAAATCTGGACCCATGTGTCAGAAGTGAGGGTCCCTTCTTATAACTCTCTGAGGGTGGGGAAGTTTTGCAGCATAAGCTTGGTGGTTTCTGATTCCCAGGCAGGATCAGAGAAGGTGGTGGAGAGCAGAATGTGTGGCTACCAATCCCTTTTTTGAAGTAAAGCTGCTTCCCAGGTGAGAGATTCTGGCACCAGGAAGTCTGTCAGATCGGGACACATAGTGCCTACCCCAGAGCCTTGTTTTAGACAACTGGGAGGGAGGAAAGACTGCTGAAGGCATTGTGGGCCTGAGCAGCCCCTGTATGCTAACATGACATCCTTATATGTCACAGGACCGAGGCCCAAGCTCAGTGTCACCAGTAGGCCCTTGTGTGGCTTCATTCCATGTTGGCTCACTCTGTTAGGGGACAGAATTCACCTGCAAGTCCATTTCACCTAGGACCTGGAGGGAGCCAGGTCAATGCCACTCACCATTGGAGGTTAGGGTTGTTGAACCTTCAGGGACAGGGAGAGCAATAACTGTAATTAGATGTGGGGGAGCGGAGTCTGCTAAACAGAGATGAGCGGACAGAAATAGTTGTGAAGTGCTGTGGTAGAAAAGGCTCATCTACCTGCGGAAGCCAGGTAGGTGTTTCAAACTCACGCATCTGTTCCGTTGCTTTCACTTAAACATTTACTGTACGCAAGGTGATGTATGATGTGCTGGGTATAGAATGATGGACAGGCAGGCTTGGTTCCACTGGGGGATGCTAACACTAACAATTTGTTCAAAACAATCCTTTGATGATGATAAATGGCAATAAAAGGGTTCTGAAGAAAAAAATACATGCTTTTAGCTTAACACTCAGGAGAAGGGGGAGACAGGAGGGTTACTGGTTCTAAGCTAGCCTGGGCTACAAGGCAAGACCTGGTCTCAAAAAAAACAAAACAAAACAAAAAAAACCCCTAAAGTACGAGGCCCTAAAACACCACACACACACACACACACACACACACACACACACACACTCACACACAGAGGATATTTTATCAGTATGAGGGCATTAGGGAAGTCTTCCCAAAATATGACCTCTAAGATGTAGTCCAAAGGATGAACAGATTTACTCAGGGAAGAGTGCTGGGTGGGTAGATCTGAGCAATCCAGATCTCCAGGTGAAGGGATCCAGATGGGAAGAAAGAGTTCAGAATAAGTCTGCTGGGACCAGAGAGATGGCTCAGTGGTTAAGCACACTGAGTGTTCTTCTAGAGAACCAGGTTCAATTCCCAGCACCCACAATTGTCTGTAACTCTTGCCCCAGGGGATCCAATGCTGCTTCTAGTGACCACCACAGGTACCAGGTACCCACATGGTGCATAGGCATATATGCAGGCAAAACACCCATATACATGAAGTAAAATTTAAAAATGTGTTAAAGGAGCAGCCCGCCTTGCCCAGAGTACATGAAGGAGAAGAGACAGAAGGGATCTCTGGGAGGAAGGAGGAAGCTCCATCAATAGCCTGACCTAGATACCATGGCCCCTGAGGTCCCATATGGTGCTCACAGCCCAGGGATTGGCATAGGATGAAGACCTTGGGTCCTGGAGGAGGGTAGAGTGGGATTCTGGGTTTGGGTACCAGCCTTGTTTCTACCTCTGCTCATGGGAGAACATACTGATTCCAGTGGAAGATGCAGGCATACGTGTTTGCAACTTACTTTTAATAAGGGTTCAATCTCTCCTCTAGTCCACCACCCAGCAGAGGTAGTAGAAGAGAAAAGGTATTAGGATGTGGGGGAAGTGGACCTATTCAGCCATAGTTCATTGGGGGCGAGCTTGATCTTCTGGGGCAGCAGTTTAGGCCTGTAGCAAACACCAAATATGATTAGCAGCTGCAGACCAGTTCTCTAGGCAGGCAGACACCAGGTACGAACTGGCCACTACGGTCCAGTCCTTTCAGCAAGCAGACACCAGGCAGCTGTAGTTCAGTCCTGAAGAAACCACCAGGCTGGCCAACCAGCCGAGGCCCAGGCCACAGAAGCCGCAAGTTGCTGATGGAACTTCACGAGCAGCTCTTGGGCGAGTTTCTCTCACTGTCGAAGTTATCACAAGTTGGGCTCAACAATGCTATGTAAAGTGAACCAATACATTCCTGTTGTTAGCAAAGAATAACAAACAAACAAACAAATAAACAAATAAAATCAAACCAAACCAAGACTCAGTGCTCATCTCCCACTGTCTGTGGGATCCTATTTACACTCCTTCATCAAGCGTACTTTCACCTGTGTCTGCTTCAGGAAAACAGTCTGCTTCATGTGTCTGCTTTAGCAAGACATCCTTTCACCTGTGTGCCCCAGCAAATCATCATTTGGCATAACTAACTTTCCAAAGAAACTAGAAGTTTCCACTTCGCAGTACTAGATTTCATCCTGTTCTTTCCCTCCCTGTGGAAGGTGTTGTTGAGAATGGATATCCAGTGTGAGTCAGCCTTGGGTTCTCCTTGCTGAGGCAGAGGAGGGACCTGAGGGTGTGTCTGGGTGGGAAGACTAAAGGAGCAATTGCTTCCTTTGAGGACAGTTGCACCTGTGGTGCCCCTCCCCACTTGTCCCTTTAGTGGCTTCTCTGACTGCTGTGCAGTGGTTCCTGGCCGGGTGACAAAGGCCGGCAGAGAGCCACATTGTTTATTCCTGGAGCATGCATTTTACTCAGCGGTTGGGAAGTTGGGATAGGAGACCCGTCACGACGGGGGGTAATCCAGGGCATCACTAAGAGACGCAAAGGCCTGTGTTACGAAGTGAAAGCTGAAGGGCTCTGAGGCAGGAGGATCTCCCTGAGTTTTTAAGCTCCTGTGAATTGTTGGCCCAGCCAAGCCTACAGGCGTGGGGTCCCTCTCTCCGGTGATGAGAAACTTGGTAGAGAAGCTATTTCATGTAGAATTGAGGTTCCCAAATTGTGGAAGGGACACAAGTTGTCGTCCAGGGTGCCAGAGTGTATTTGGGCAAAATTTTACTCCTTCATAGCCCATGTGTATTAGGGCAATATACTGGAAGACGGCATGGAGACCATTGTGGTCCAGAGTTTTGTAAGAAAACTCGGTTCCAAAAGGACTTGTGTCTGTCACTGTGGCACCTCCAGCATCTAGAATGGTGCCTGCCATACAGCAGGTGCTCTGTAAATGCTTGCGGCATGAACAGCAGTGTGTGTGTGTGTGTTTGTGTGTGTGTGTCTGTGTGTGTGTGTGTAGACAGTTTCCAGAAGCTTGCCTTCTCAGCCTGTGTTTACCTTTCCAGGAATAAGCGAGTGGAGCTGCTCTCACATGGGAAGCTTGGGTGGAATGTGAAAAATCCACCTCATGAATATGCATGCGGGAATCCAGCCAGTGCTGCCCCAAGCTTAAGATTTCTAAGAATCACCCTTTGGAGGCAGCCTCCTACCCATGTGGTTTATGCCGTACATTGGCTCCTTGTGGGCGAGGGCACAGCTTATCATTCATGTACCTTGCCAGCTAGCCCTCCTTTCTCATGGGTCCTGCACGTTTCTAGCATCTCGGTGTCGGTGATTGTCTATATGGGCTTTCCCAAACTGCAGGTGGGGAAGGTAGAGACCAACCATCCTCAGCAATACAAGGTTTCAGAACCTAGTCTAGAAGCGTCTGCTGCTGTCTGGGTGAGTGCAGCCCCCCCAGCCCCTTTCTTGAAGTTTCCAAGAACACTTGAGCACACATGAGTTGTTTGTCTGTCCCCTATCAGGAGCATGGCTAGCAGTGAGCTCTGCAGTTATTAGATGGACTTCAGATCCCAGCTCGGTCACTTATTAGTGACCAGAGCACCTTACTCAAGTGCGGGATTCACATCTGGACAGAGGAGCCGGAGATATCCTGCTGCCCAGACTACATGAGATAGTAGGTGGGAGATGCTGGGTTTGACGAGAGCATCTGCCCAGCATGGGCCCTCCCGAGACCTTGGTCCTCACTCTTCTGGCCAGCAGTAGGTCTAAGAGCTTCTTGAAATACCAAGGCCTGTGGCATCACCCAAACTCTCCTTGAGGCTGAGGCCAGGCCCCTGTGTTCTAATGCTCACAGGAGCACAAAGTGAGGAGCTCAATTTGGACACCTGTGCTCACGTCTGACCTGCTCTCTCTGAATGTCCAGGACTGGCAGTGGTGGGCGCTTTCTCATCACAGTATTCACCTTGCAGTGCAGTCCTGAGAGCGAGGTATTGCATCATCTCAATGCCTGCATAGAGACTTAAGCTCAGAGAAGTTGAAGAATGAACGCAAGGTCCCCAGCTAGGAGGCAGGGTCTTACTGCTGATCACCCTGGCATCCACTTCCATCTCTTACTCTGCAGCCCACTGTGGGAGGCTGTCTGCTCATCCTCTGGTCCTTGCAGTGTGACGGTCCGGTCAGTCTCTTCATTCCATTTCCTGGAGCCTCTAGCACCTTGCAGATTCCCTCACAGCGTCCCAGAGGCCACAAGTCCTTCCTTCAGCAAACATTTGGAGACTGTCAAGTTGTCCTTTCATCTGAGTTAAACAAGAGTCAGTCTGTTTCAAAATATGACTCCGGGGTCACCATCTGTCCTGGCTGTTCCCTTAAACTCAAACCCCATTGCAGAGCCAGGCTGTCCTCCAGCAGCTCTCTGAGGGCAGGTCTCGGCATGATTGGGCCAGAGAATTTCTACAAAGATGTAGTGTCTTTGATAACAACTGCAGAGCACATTTTTAAAAAAATGTACATTGTTTATTGTCCCCTCACGAACAGCATTCAAATCATTACCAAGGACCGCACGCCCCTGGATGGGTTCAATGCACTCATTTCTCCAGTGGGCATCTTCTTGCTGTCTATCCAGCACCTTGCATGGCATTTTGCCATCTCTCCTTTCTCTGGAGCCACAGGTGGGCGTGGCCTGGGTCGTTTGGGAATTTGACAATCCCTAGCCTTGTTTTGCTCATCTTAGGGACCTGGTGTTTTCCAAGGTCCTTCCTAGATTTCAAGGTGACCCTGTCTTTTTTCTTTCTTTCTTTTTTGCTTTAGAGACTATAAGCACAATTTCACCCAGCCTGCTACAGCTGGGAGCTCATTCTACTGTAGCAGCTTGCCTGTCCTGGCTGGATCCACACCAGCGCATCTGTGGGGATGCCCCAGGCCGTTCCCAGGGCAGCTTGATTAGCCCAGGGCGTACATGCCAAGTGCTGAGAGAATGCAGGCAAGTGTGTCTCCTGCTGCTGCCTAACTCCCACATGCACTGTGCATTCCAAGTCCCCCAGTCCCACCCTCTCCTTGGCAAGGGAATGGAAGTGGGACTGACTGTCAGGGCAACCGTTGGAGGAGAAGGAGAGATTCCTCCTAAAATGGTCAGGGGAGCAATCCTCAGAAGCCCTCCTCGGTGCCCTGCTGCCTGTCATGTAAAGTTAAATCTCCCAGATCTGATGCTCAAGTGCCTCTGCTCCAAGGAGAGAAGGTGGACGGGCTCGTCTCCTTTGCCCTCAATCTCCTTACCTGAAGTAGGGAAGCCATCAGATTCAATGTGTTCATGCATTTAGCCTGAAATTGGCCTGCAGGTGGCCTGATAGTTCTGGCATTTCCTTGCTAATCTCTTTTTCTCTCTCGACAAATCACTCAAATCTTAGCTTTCCTCACTTGGCCTTCCTTCTGGATCCTTTCCAATGACCCCCTCTTTCCGGCCACTTCCTAGAACTTTCAGGCGATATCCTTGACTCACAGTCTCCAGACTCAGGCTTTCTGTGTCAGGTCTATGGGTGTTGGTAACTAGGCTGAGAACCAGGTGGAGATCAACTCTCTTATTTTCTCCTTGCTCTCAATGCTTGCCTAGGCCAAGTCCCAACAGGGTTGGATGAGGGATACTAGTTGTGGGCAGACACGCGCAGGATCACCATAAAATGAATGGTGAGAGGGCAGCTCTTGCTTCCTCCTCGGGGCTCCCATCTTTCTTGTGGCTCTGTTCTGAAGGGTCTGAGGCCTGTGGATGGCCACTCAGAAGATGTTTGCTGACTAATTAGTAGCAACTATGCTATACCCAAAGATTCAAAAGATACCCTAGGACATGTTTCACTTGCAAACGATTACACTCAAGAAAGCTCCAGAATCACAAAGCTATATCAGACTCACCCCCATCTCTCCATGACACACCCACCCAATGCCTGTCCCTTTAATAAGCTCGGGCTTTATCCATACAAGAGGACTAGAGTTCTCAGAGTTCTGCTCCTGGCGCCTGGAGGGCTGGATGGTCTCATCTGATCTTGCCCAGTTGCCTGAGCTGATGTCCAGCACCAGAATGGGCCAAGAGCACCCTCCCCAACAGAGGCACGGAGAGGGGGGGAGCATGTGTTATTCACAAGCCCCACCCAGAACACTGTTCCAGGGAGAGGGAAGGTGGAGGCGGCTGGAATTTCATCTGAAGTCTGAGAAGCCAGTGTGTCTCAGGGGCACTCCCAGCCCAGCTGGATGGGAGCCCTGGGCAGCCATCTTGCAGAAGGCTACATTTTCCAAGCCTTCCTGCTTAAGGGTCAACTGAGAATGTGGGATTGCAGACCTCCAGTGAGCTAGCCAGTGAGCTAGCTTCTGTGTGGCTATTGATGTGATATTAATTATTACTGTATTATGTCTAGGCAGCAGGGGTCAGATAAGGGTGGGGTTAAAAAGTACATGTTAACTACATGTTGGTATTGGTGAACATAGAGTGGCTTTTATAAGAGTTCTTTATGATCAATGATAATAAATATACAGTGCTAAGGTGGGCATACAGTTATTCTTGTCCAGAATTCACTAAGTTTGTTCATTTATGCATTATTTGTTCATTCATTCATTCATTCATTCATTCAAGTATTCACCCACCAACTGTCCAGCTTTCACCAAATCTCAGGCAATACCCTGTGTCCAGAAGCTGTAGGGGCAGTCTGGAGGCTTTAGAGGAGAGACAGAAGATTTCACCTGTCCCCTGCAGCACCTGCAGGCCAGTGGGAGACACGGACAAGGGAACAGATGATGACTGAGTAGTGAGAAACTGGGGCTTCTGGGAGAACAGGCAGAGGGAGAGTTTCTTCTGGGGCAAGGCGAGATACATCTGTGAATGAGCAGAACTAGACCCATGAAGAGTAGGAGGCTACAGGCTTACTTCCTGTCGAAGCTGTAGTGGCTTCCCCTGGATGTCTGTCCATCTCTAACTATATGTGGGACAAGACAGACTGGGACGAAGCTGAGGAGTAAGGTGCTTCAGTCACCTTGGGAGGAATGGGTCTGTTCTGCTCTAGACCGAACAGTCCTTCCATGGAGCAACACCAACTCCTGGTGACTGGCTACGTAACCCTTGCCCAACAGTGCCTGGATCTGCCAAGCCCCTCCTCTACCCGCACACCTCCCGGGACATCCCTACATAAGCTTCTTGTCAGTTACTCTCCTTCTCATCAGTTGGGGGAGCATGTGGCATCCTCCCTCAGCCCTGGGACAAACTGCTGCCTATCCGTAAAATCTGGTGATTCTCACAGTCAACCTGGCTGGGAAGCCATGCAGCTGCTAAGTTACTATGTTACAGAGAAGGCTTAGCGTTCCCAGGAAGTCCTGGGGGCACTTCCTGCAGCTACCTCTTAGGAGCAACAGCTGGATTCTTGCCCCTGCACTCCGAGTCTGGGTCTCCGGGTACGCAGCAGACTCCTGCACTGCTTGCTGTCTGCTCCGTGACTCCAAGACTGGATGTAGGCCACCCTGTTAGCCTCAGCAGCAGAGCAGGCTTCCAATTTGAGTGTGAGCTGTAGACCCTTCCAGGGTTGGTAAATGCATGGTATTCAGGGCTCCACCCCCAAATCTGTGGTGTTTGGTGTAGATCCTAAGATCTGGTAAGTTCTCAGATTCTACGAGTCCAGGGGTCACAACTAGAGAACCTCTAATGTCCTCGGAAAGTAGATGGGCTATGGGGTCTGAACTCAGGCCATAAAGGTCCGGATTCGGCCTCCCTTGGGTGACTGGATCCTTCTGCGCCTCTCTGTCTGCAGAGCAGGGTTCACTGTAACAGCTCCTCACTGGGTTCGTGTGGTGTTGACTGTGGAGTGGAACTGGTGTGCATCAGGAAATTTGAGGTACCCAGAGAGCTGTTAGAACAAGCAAAGTGAGTAGAATAAAACAATCATTTATCATCACGCAGTTGTGGAGGCCAGGAATCTGAAATTAAGATGTCCAGAGCCCTTCTCCTCTGAGCTGTTTTCCCGTGGAGTCCCCGAGCTGAGCCCTCCAGAGTAGCCTGTGGGGCGGGCGGGATGGTGACTCATTACGGCTGATGTCATCTTCAGGAGTCAAGGCCCTGCACACACTCAAAGAGCCTTTGTTCCCCAAGTGGAAAGCAAAGTCCTCACACTGAGAGAATTGACTGCAAACTCTTCCCTGATGCCCTTGGCGTCACAGGTCCACTTGCCACTTGTCCCATAGTCTCTGGGGTGACATCACACTCAGGTTCCGACTCAGGTGTGGGAAGGCAGGTGAGGGGAGGGATCAAAGGCTCACACTGCAGAGCCCACAGCACACTTTCAGAGGCTCAGATATGGATCTGGTGGGGAGGCTGGATCCCCCCTGTGTGTGTGTGTGTGTGTGTGTGTGTGTGTGTGTGTACATGCTAGGTGAGGTGAGTCCCAGAATGAGGAATGAAGTCAACAAGCCCAGTCCCAGAAAAGGAATGAGGCCATGTTCTGCAAGCTTGATGTCTGCAGATTATTTCTTTCTGGTTCTATTTAGCCAATCACATTCTTTCCTCTGTGGCCTAGAAATGTAAGATGCTTGTGGGGCTAATCGGGGACATGGCATGTTGAGTTGGGGGGCAGAGGTCAACAAGAAATCAACTTATCTAGGCCTCTGACTATAACCCAAGTAACCCATGCATGCCAGGCCCTGTGTTTAGCCCAATGCTCACTGAGTGGCAGATCGCATATTCTCAGCTAGGGTCCGACAATACATACTGGAAGGCCTCAGCTCAGAGAGGCCAAGTCCATAGCCACCTGACTGGTTAGTGCCAGACTCTGGACCCAATCTATATCAGATGTTGAAACTGGCCCTTGCCTGTGGCTGTTACCTGAGACAGGGCATCACACCCACCCAGGCCAGATCCTAGAGAATTCTACCTCCCTGAGACCAATCGGGAAGGGGACAACCATCAGCCCTTGTCATCCTGCCGTTTATGTCCTGCTTTCTAGATGTAAAGTGGGACCAACAGTTCCTTCCACTTCATAGAGAATCAAGCAGGAGGAGGAACGGGTCTGGGCATGGCGCAAGCCCATGGCAGAAGGCCATGGGTATTATTGTCACTCAGTTCATTCACAGGTCACTTTTGTTAAGGCTTTGCTGGGGACTGAGAGGTAAGCCAGAGTGGTCCGTGTGGAGGCCCAAGAAAAGATGCATCAGGTGCATAGGAAGAGGACGGCTCCGTGGAAGGACAGTACTTCCCGGGGAACCCCATGAGAACTGAGGAGGCACCAGGGTACAGCAGGCAGAGCCCTCTTCCAGTCTCGATATTGATCCTGTACTAAGCAAGCTCTTCCCTCGCTCTCTAGGAAAATCTCTCGTGAGAAGTGAGAGAGTACTTTCATCTTGCTGCCCTGTTATGGGAGAGACAGGTGAGGGGATGACTGGGAGACTGGAGGGGTTGCCACTGGGCAAGTAGCTTCTTCTACTTTCCAGAGAAACACACTGTAGCCCTAAACCCCAGATCCTAGACCCTTACTAACCATCCTCTCTATGGGTTAGAACAGAAAGGGGGGAGTAAAGAGGGAGGGAGAGAGAGGCTTAGAGCAGAGGAGAGAGGGAAGGAGAGGAAAAGAGAGAGAGACTTGCTTGAGGGAGTGCTCACACAGTAACTTCATTGAGAAGGAAAATTCTTTCGCTATATATGAAAACCGGAAAAAGGAAGAGGCGTTCTCAGTTTACTTGGAGAAAGATGCTCTTCTGTAATTCAGAAAAATGGGGTCTTTGATCATCGCCCAGCCAGGTCTCCTTTCTAAGCGGGTCCAGGACTTTTCCCTGGCAGGAAAACATTCTTCTAAGAAATGCTTCGGGAGGTAAGTTTGTCTAAGAACCTGTTGTACTTCGCTGTGTGGCCCGGAGGGTACTGTGTTCATGTCCCTCACGTAGGGAGTCAGGGTATCCCAGGGCCTCTTGAGACTGGAGGGTCCTCCTGGTCTCCTTACAGGGTGGGGCTGGTTTTCTTTGCAGGCGGAGTGTGATTACCGAGGGCATGGTTGCGTCCCAATTCTACTGAGGTCAGGAAGTCTGTGGGGGAGAACTGTGTTCTCCTGGCCCCAGTAGGAGTCATTTCTTCCAGGCCTGAAGGAATCGGTGTCTAGGGTGGTTAGAAAAACTGGGAGGCAGACGAGGAGGATGCGGAATTGGAGGCACTCCGACCTGGCAGGGGCCTTGGGAAAACATTTAGTCCAGACTCTAGTTTGCAGATATTGAGCCAGAGTCTTGGAAGAGGCAAAGAGATTTCTGAAGCCATGTGTGGAGTTGGTGTTTGGAGGCTGTCTTAAAGGCTGGTGCCCTCTAGTAGCCTTGTGACATATGAGAGATCACCGTGTGGAAGTTGACATTTTGTCTACCCAGGGGCCAGAGTTCTGCCAGCTGGTGGGCTGCGGCAGTCACAGGGGGGATGGGCTTAACTCCACATGAGTGAAAACCTTGAAGACTTAGAATCCTCTTCCGGCTGTTGACTGGGAGTGAGCTCAGGTGGCCTTTGGTGGGTGTGGACTGGAGGAGATTGTCCCCAGAAAGAGAGCTTTCTGTGTCAGTAGTCTGCAGCTTGTTAAACTCCTCGTGTCTTTTCTTTCCAGACAGTGAAACCACAGGGGTGGGGTGTGCTTAAGACACACCCCAGTCCTTGGGGTCACTTTTCTGCATGGATGTCCAGGAAAAATAATCTTAGATGGACCTGTTATCAGAGGCCTGTATGTGGTCTCAGTTATGAGGAGGCTGAGGCAGGGGGTTTACAAGTTCAAGACCTGCTTGGGCAGTTAAGTGAAACCACGTCTCAAAATAAAAAGTAAAGAAGACAAAGGGTAGGCCCAGCATCACAGGCTTTGCCTACCATCTGTAAAGAATTAAAGTCAATACTCAGAACTGAGAACAAAATATATCAACAATTCTAAGGCGGGTGGGCATTGCTGTGCCCAGTAGGGTAGCGACAAGGAGGATATAGGGGTTCTCCTTCAGCCCTAGAGGGGCAGATGAGGTAAGCAGAAGGAATTCTGGACTGGAGGGGTCATGATAGGGTCCTAAGGACAGTCACCCCCACCTTACCCTGCATGCCCCCTAGACTGCTTGCTGGCTATAGCCCAGACTACAACCACTATGGGAGTCCTTGGCCAGAGGGACTACACACACCACAGAGGAAGGCCTGCTAAGAGCTCTGTCAGCTTCCTATGCATGGGTGGGAAGGGCAGCCAAACAGAGAAGAACATCTTTGCCTCCCCAGGCAATCCACACTGGAAAACAGGATGAGAGCTATGCCTCTGGGTTCAAGGTTCAGCGTGATCACAGAGTACGGTATGATGTCACACCTCTGCTCCCGGACCGCTTTCAAATCTCTGTGGTTGGAATCTGGGTTCCCCTTGGTTCCTCAAGTCAAGTGCACTCAGTACTCCTCGAACCCTGGGCTGGAAGTTCTGAGACGACGCAGGTCCCCATGTGGCCGCTAGGGGCCGCTGCTGCGCCCGATGGTGGAGCGGTCCGGGCGTTGCAGCAAGGCTCTTGGGACTTCTGCACAGCCCAACCTTGACCCGGCGCCAGAGGAAAGCAACTAAGTCTCTTGAGGCCTTAAATGCTGACAAGCAAGAGCCCTGGGCTCAGGTCCCAGATGGTCATCTGTGGGATAGAGCTTTGCAAAGCCAGATACGGTTCCCTAGGGACGTCAGGTTCCAAAGCCCAGACAGGACCCCACAAATGGAAAGGCTAATCCAGTCCAATGTGTAGAAAGGGAAACTGAGGCTGGAGGGCAAAAGGAGGTACAGGTGTCCAGGGGTCTGTGACAGAGAGGAGGTGAAGCGAGGGATCTTGTTTCCTACGAGTCCTCCAAATGCTGAATCTACTAGTCCAGCTTGTTTCTTCACCGTTAGGATTGTTTCCTGGTTTCCATGGAAACTGGCATCTGGACCCTTGGGGCAAAAGTGGCACCCTGTGGGGACTGCTCAGATTTTCCTCTGCAGTGTTCTTCTCTAAAGCCCTCTGATGACTTCTCTCTGTGCCCTGGGGAGGAGCCACCCTGAAATCACTGAGGAGTCTGCGCTGAAGTTTCCAAGGGCAAGAGGCCCAGGCTGTTTCTGTCTGTCCTCCTTTCCCCAGGCCACGTTGCAGACTACCAGCTCTGCCAAACCCTGTGAGTGTACAGCGAGGGGTGCCTGGAGCTCCGTTTGTAGGATGAAAGTAGAATTCCTTGTGTTGGGGTACAACTGACCGAGCCTGGAAATACTGGTGAGAAGAGGCAAAAGATAGTATTAGGGTGCTGGAGAGATGGCTCCATGCTTAAGAGCACCCACTCTCTCTGACAGAGCACCCACTCTCTCTGACAGAGCACCTGGGCTCACCTCCCTGCAGCCACATGATGCCTTGTAGTCATCTCTCGCTCCAGTTCCAGGGGATCGGACATTCTCCTCTGACCTCTGCAGAAATTGCATGCATATGGCACACGGACATAAATGCAGGCAAAACTCTCATACATATAAAAATCTTTAAAAAAATAGAAGTAACTTAGCAGACAGCATGAGAAAAGAAGAAAGAAGAGAAGGAGGAGGAAAGGGAAGAGGGGAGGATAAGAAGACAATAATTTCTGTGTCCCTCATACTTTACTGACGATCGATCCAGAGACTCTTGTATGCTAGGCTCTACCCCTGACCCCATATGTGCCCAGAATGGAATTTGGACTTAGTGTTGAAGGAACCAGGGAGCCATTGAAAGCACTGGAGCTCGCAAACAGCATGGATGGATAACCGCTAACTGTTCGTGGACAATGAGCTTCCTAATGGCGGAGGACAGTCTGGGTTCAGCTCTCCACATCTCTGCATCTTCAGCACGAGCATGGGAGGACAGACTTTATTTGAACAAGCACCCCCTCCCCCATGAAACAACCCCTATTCATTAAAGAAATAAAGGAGCAAGACTGACGTAGAGTCAACATCATGAAGTGTTTGAGGCAGTGGTGGGCGAAACACTGACAGCGCATCTTGCTCAAGCCGGTGCAGATAGGGGAACTGAGCTCAGAGACAGGGAGCGGTTGGCTCCTGAGCACAGCAGGGACATGAACTTGAGCTCCACCTCTCCTGTCTGGGGTCTCATTGCTTGCTCTGAGACTGTGTGGCTTCCAAAGAGGCTCCCTGGGAGATGGAAGGAGCTTGCATCCCTAGATGATGGATGAGCATGCAGGTGGTTGTAGGGTGTGAGGCTGGAGACTGGCCCTACTGATGACGCTCATTAGATCTGCAGACTCAGAGCCTGGATGCTGGTTTAGCCAACAATTCCATCTTAACCAAATCAGCAAGCCCCAGGCCAGTGGGAAACCCAGTCTCAATGGTTCCTGAGGAATGAAAGGTTGACCCCCTAGTTTCTGCATATGCATTCATTCAAATGTACACACACACACACACACACACACACACACACACACACACACGGATGGACGGACAAGGATGGGACTCATTCACACCAGTTTGACCTCCAATTTAAGAACTATATGGAAAAATAACAATGTAGTTATAATAGTGAGAGAAGTATATGCTGAATGTTCTAGATACACAGTTTTGTTCAACACATGAAGTTGCCCTATGATAAATGTTAAAATCTGTGGAGAAGTGTGAGCCATTTCAATGGCCCCAGGCCAGAGAGTTCTATTAACAGCTCCCACCAGCAGAGTTCCCAGACTTCCAGGCCTTGTCCCTTCAAGATGGAGAGATAGCTTCCCACCAGCTGTGACCTCCTCCTCTCCCTTGCTCCCAGCACAAAGCCATCCCAGGACAAGTCATGGACCAAATTGCTCAGCCTGTTTCTCTTGGCTCCCAGGCTCCTCCTTCCCAGCCCTCGTGGCTGCCTGAGCAGGTGGCCTTTCCACTGGAAGCCAGGGAGAAATTAGCCAGCAGGCACAGGCCCAGGCCCAGCCCTGAGCATGGGTCACTCCAGGCCAGGGGTCGTTCCCCGCCGTACCACACCATGGGACCATGCCTGTGGAGGAAGGCGGGGCTGCTGAGAGCGAGGCTGAGGGCTAGGGCTTGCAGCAGACTCTGCTGCTCTCCTTCTGAGGCTGAGTCAATAGAAACAGGGCCTGTGGCCCAGTGCCTGCACACTTGCCTTCTCTTGCTGGTTTGAGACCTTAGAATGAGGGTGTGAGCAGAGGGGAAGGGGCGCTGGAGAAAGTCTGCAGACTACAACTTTTGCTGACTCTATGCCTTGCAAGCAGGACAGCTTGCTGATAACTTGGACTCCATGTCACTCACCATTCCATAGGATCTCCATAAGGGAAGTGGGCGGGATGGCCCCGTGTCAACCTGGTCACCTACTCAAAGGTTGCATGTTTGGAAGATGCTGGAGGGGAATCCATCTCTGAGCAAAGTTAAAGGTGTCCTCCAAGGTAGCCTGTTTCCTCTTTGTCTCCCCTTTGCCCAGCTGGTCCACTACGAGCCGGTGCTTGGAAAGACTGGGTAGCCAGGGATCTTGGGATTTGTGATGTGGAGTCTGGGTAACCCCAGATTCTGCTGCTAGGCCTCATGACCATGTTTCTTCCTCCTCTCCAACAGTTTCCTGGCCCATAGAACAGGGAGGTTGTTTGATAGGATTATGGGGGGGGGACTTTAAACAGATACCTGGAAACAGGAGTTCATGAGATGGCTTTGTGCAAGCCTAGATGTGCCCTCATCTGATCCCTGAACTCTATGCAGAAATAGAGCACTGGGTGTGAGCCTGACCATTTACCCTAACAGAACCATAACATCTGCAGACGCTAAAGCATCTCACCAGAAAGCTTCCCCTCTTCCCAGTAGAGATGAGCAGATGAGACAAAGACACATTCTTTGGACTTGGTCTTTTATCTAGAGCTGTGATGTGGAGGAAGGAAGCCTGAGTGGACTTTTCTTCCTTCTCCCCCCCCCCTTTGTTTCTTACAATGATGGCTACATCCCAATGAAAAAACACATTAAATTTCCTTCTTTCCCTCCTCCTCCTCCTCCTCCTTCTTCTTCTTCTCTCTCTCTCTCTCTCTCTCTCTCTCTCTCTCTCTCTCTCTCTCTGTCTTTCTTTCTTAAAGATAAGGTCTCTCTATGTAATCCTAGCTATCCTGGAACTCATTATGTAGACCAAACTAGGCCTCAAAACTCACAGAAATTCATCTGCCTCTGCCTCCTGAATGCTGAGATTAAAGGTATATACACTGTGCCTGGCATGAGACATTAAATTTCTAAATACAGATTCAAGGAGTTAAGAATATATAAATATCTTTATTTTTCACACCAGGTGAATGGTGTAATGTAAAGGTACCCAGTGAAGAGGCATATCTTCTATCCTCTGGTCTCTACTTCCTATCTGGATACAATCTCTAGCCCCACTTTCTTGGAAATCCTTCTGAAGAGATCCTAATATATTCTAATATATGCATTGATTATGCATGTGGGGACTTGACGGATATACTTGAATTAAGAGCTTTGAAGCCTCTAGACAGCACCATCTCTTGGGCTACCTTACATATATAGCTCATTGTTGATCAGAACCGTATAGAGAACACAACTGTGGACTTCAAAATCCTTAACATGCTTATTATGTATTTGCTATATGCTAGCCCAAGCACTTCCTGCTAATAATTATCCTGTGACTATTTTTTCTTTTTACTGACTGTATCCTGGTTATTGCTCAGATCATTACTTAAGGACTCATAGCATTTGAGGGGCTACATTGGATTCCCTTGCATCAATGTATTTTATCATTCAGACTGGGTCAAAAAATACATATGCATTGGTACTTTTGAAAGGTGTCAGATTGCATCCCATGGATGTGACACAATTTAGGATTTCACTAGCAGAGCAGGAGATGGGCCCCATGCTGCCTCAGCCTCTTGCCAGCATTTTTGATTAGCCAACATCCTGATCGATGCCAATCTGATAAGGAAAATGGGTTCGCCTTGCAGCCCTACACTTCTTTCACTATGAGGTCAAACGTTTTCCGTATACTTACATCTGAGCCGCCTTCGTTTGTTCTGCT
>BTHU01000005.1:34451503-34531503 GCA_036184795.1 Tokudaia tokunoshimensis
AGCAGTGCCTGGTACAGAGAAAGAGCTGGGATGTGGATGCTGCTGCTGCTGCCTGATGATGATGATGGTGATGATGATGATGATGATGATGATGATGATGATGATTGCTTACCACCATGAAGCAAAGTTCAGTTGTACTGGACTCCAGGGAACAACCGCCCCCCCTCTTTGTGGCTGCTTTACCCTTACACTCTGAGGCACGTAAACAGAAGACCTCATTGAAAACAAAGCAATACAGCCCGATTCCACTTTGTTAATGAAAGACATCTCCAAGTTAGTGGAGCTTTCTAGAAACATATTCTAGAAACGATTTGTGTTTTTCCAAACCGTAGATCGCCGTCCATTAGCGGGCAATCCCATCAACGCGTGAACCTTTCTCAGCATGGTTTTAATTTTTAAAAGAGAAAAACAACAATTAAAGGGGAGGGGAAACCAGTCACCACGCGGTGCTTTCTGAAGGGGGTGTTTCCGAGTTAGAGTCATGTGTTTTTGTGCACACTGTACCCCACATTTCAGTACTGGGGCGTGTTTCAGAAGTTTGAGAGGCTGCCATTCAGAAAGTCTACTTTCAGCGGCTTCGCGCGGCTCCCACCTCCTCGATCGAGCGTAGTGGAATCATGAACTCTCTCTCTCCCTGTAGGGTCAGCCTCTCAGGACCACCTAGACCTCACAGAGCTCATTGGTGTCCCATTACCCTCATCTGTGTCCTTCATCACCGGCTATGGCGGTTTCCCAGCTTACAGCTTTGGCCCTGGTGCCAACGTCGGCCGCCCAGCCAGGACCCTCATCCCATCCACCTTCTTCAGGGATTTCGCCATTGGTGCGGCAGTGAAACCCAATAGTGCCCAAGGCGGCGTGCTCTTCGCTATTACGGATGCTTTCCAGAAAGTCATCTACCTGGGTCTGCGGCTTTCCGGGGTGGAGGATGGCCGCCAGCGGGTTATCCTCTACTACACCGAACCAGGCTCCCACGTGTCCCGTGAAGCTGCTGTTTTCTCCGTGCCCGTGATGACCAACAGGTGGAATCGTTTTGCTGTGACCGTCCAGGGCGAGGAAGTAGCCCTTTTCATGGACTGTGAGGAACACAGTCAAGTCCTTTTCCAGCGATCTTCCTGGCCTTTGACTTTTGAACCTAGTGCCGGGATCTTTGTGGGCAATGCAGGAGCCACGGGCCTGGAGAGATTTACGGTGAGTTTCCGTCCGCTCCCCATGGACCAGAGAAGTTTGGACATGAACTCCCACCACTAAGGAGGAGCAATTTACGTACTAAATTAATTACGTAGTAAATTATAGGCTTGTCTGGGAAAATAGTCAGAACCACTTTGTTCACTGAAAGCCATGACTAAAAGAGTCAAGCCTGCTAATCTCAAATGATTTAATTTTCTCATGTGGATGGTAGTTGTTTCTGTAAGTCTGGACAATTTTTTTAAGATTTATTTATTATAATATGTAAGTACACCGTAGCTGTCTTCATACACCCCAGAAGAGGACGTCAGATCTCATTATGGATGATTGTGAGCCACCATGTGGTTGCTGGGATTTGAACTCAGGACCTCTGGAAGAGCAGTCAGTGCTCTTAACCACTGAGCCATCTCTCTAGCCCAATGCTGGACAAATCTGAACAATCAAAACAAGGAATCACTTCTCTGTCTTCTTTTAAACACTATGTCCTAAGACAAACAAATCAGAAGACCAACTTTACTGCCGGAATAGGTACATTCTAGAGAAAATAACGGTTATCAGAGGCCCTAGGGTGACTCAGACACACTAGGGAAGGCAAGCGGCCTGGCACATACCTACAATTTCAGTACTCAGCTTGCTATGAGTCATGAGTTCTAAGCCAGCCTGAGCTACAGAGTGAGTGCCAGGTTAGCCTACAGAAGAGATTCTGTCTCAAAACTCAATGTGGCGGTGCATGAATCTCTGCAATCCAGAATCAGGCAGATCTATGTGAGTTCAAGGCCAACATGGTCCACCTAGTGAGTTTCAGGACAGCCAGAGCTACCAAATGAGAACCTGTCTCCAAAAAAAAAATTTAAAAAATTTAAAAAATTAAATAAATTTAAAAAAGAAAACACACACACACACACACACACACACACACACACACACACACTCCTCCAACAAACCAACCAAAAGGAAATGAAAAGGGCACCACTAGAGGGCAGAAATTGAATTTATTTGTAGCACATTAGGGATGCTGAGGCTGGGTGTACATGCCACACGTGTGTACACGCTGGCGTCGGTGTCTTTTGAAGAGTGAGCCCCAGATCTGGGGAGTTGGGTAAGGAGGCAGCTGACATCTCACCACATTACAAGAAAGTCTAGCAAGGAAGTTTTGAGCTTTTGGGGCAAAGGAAGGCAGGTTTCGGGCCTGCTGCTGACCTGCAGGGGCCCTGGAGAGGTGAGGAGGCTTTTGTGGCTATCTGTATTCTGAACATATGCTAAGGAGGTCTATGTTCTTTGGGAGCAACAAGGAGAGTCCCTTGACTGGAGAGCCAGAGTGAAGGGTGCCCAGTACTCCTGACACCTCCATAGACAGCACATTCCATGCTGGTTCCTTGTAATGTCCTCCCGCTGTGGGACACTCCCATCTTCCTTGGGCATTATCACGTACACATGTAACCCATGACTCTGGTTTCTCTCTTCCTCAGGGCTCCATACAACAGCTTACCATCTATTCAGACCCCAGGACCCCCGAGGAGCTGTGTGAAGCACAAGAGTCCTCCGTAAGCCTCTGCATCTCCCTCTTCCCCATCTCCCCCAGGGCTCTGTGCTGCCATTCCCCAGTCAGCCAGGGGAAGGCTGGGTGCCCAGCCAATTCTTCTCCCTCAGCGTCATGCAGTCTAAAAGCCTCTCATCATGGCCAGCACTGCCCCAAGTCCTATTTTGGGCTTTTGGCTTTCTTTCACTTTTTAAAGCGCTTCAGCCGTCTCCTTGGAGTGGGGGCTATGTGTCTTATAAGGTGTTCCTCTGGCTGTGGCAGTCAATGGCCTGGTTTCCAGCCTTCCTGCCAAGAAGGGTGTCAGGATTCTATAATCAGAGCTAAAATGCTAAGATATTCTGGGTGTAAAGTCCTATAAAAATGAACCTAAATTTAGGTTCATTTTATGCTTGGCAAGTAAATCAATTCCTAAGTTGGGGGTGTGGTGGGGGCCAGGGAGGAAAGATGTCTCCTTCCTTACTTCCTTCCCTCCAGGATTTGCTGGTAGTGGCGGCCCCTTGTAGGCTGGGGATAAGGGGATATACTTCAGGGGCTGTCCCCTCCTCCAACCTCTGACAGGCACTTAGAGACACAATTCAGTGAGAGAGCCTCAGACCCAGCTTAGCGGGTCAGGGACCAGAGGGACAGTAGGCGGAGCTGAGGGGTCGGGGGGGGGGGGGGAGAGGCGCTGTCTGAAGTTTCTTCCAGGCAGACAGGAGCATCATGCCAACTCTAGATGCAGGCCGAGTGGCGTTCCCTGTGACTGTTGCTCTCTAAATGATGTCAGCTTCTGAACACATTAGAAGTTGGTCTCATTAATTTAGTGTTTAAAAAAAATCTGTACACCAGAGGTAGTGGCATTTGGGCCTGTTTGAATTGCTGAACTCCTGAGCCAGTGCCGTTCAAGAGAGCTGGGAGACCGGATGAGGAAGTTGTCAAAGATTTGTCTCTGCTCTGCATTCAAGTTGAAGTAAAAATAACCCAGAGGTCCCAGAACAAAGGACCTTCTGCAGAGCCATAGCACTGGCTCCTGGGCTGACAGAGGGCTGGCTGTGAAGGTTAGGCAACAGTAGGAAGCCACCTTGGATGGGTGCTCCCTGAATGGGTTCCAGGGAGCACCTTGCACAAGCCAGGAGCAAAGAGAGCCTGCACATGGAAGGTGAAGTAACAGATTGCAGCAATAGCAGTGTGGCTGGAAATAGAATAACCAACCATGCACTCTGCCTTTCCCACCCTGTCTCTGATCTCCTGTTTGCATACATTGTACACACACACAGAAGCACAAACACCACACATACATGTATTCATATGTACATTCATGTATGCATGCAAACCATATAAACATGTATATACATGTACACATGTCTTCATACACATATATGTATGTGTATGTACACACTAATGCATGCATACCACACACAGATGCACCCACACAGAGGCAGTCAAACAGATGTGCATACATGCATGTAAATGCACATATACACGTACATGCATGCACACACAGCTCCTCCATAGGAGTCTGTTTGTCAGTCTCTGACCTTCTCAAGTACCACAATCCTGTGTAACCTGCTCTCCTGCCCCGTGTGTGTCGTGACTTATCTCCTCACAGGCATCTGGAGAAGCCAGTGGGCTTCAGGAGATGGATGAAGTCGCTGAAATCATGGAAGCTGTGACCTACACACAAGCCCCGGTGAGCGTGGGTGCTAGCCCTGTGAGGGGGTTAACTGTCTCAGGCTGATGTCAGATCGGTGAGGTTAAGTACCAGATCCTCTGAGGGAGTCAGGAGGGCTCTTTGCTACCTGACCCAAGCAAGCTGCCAGTTTCTCAGGGCCACCTGCATGCATGGCTATGAAAGGCGTGCACAGGCAGATGTGCTCTATGGCCCTGGAGAACTTACTCAGACCCACTGAACTCCAGTTATCTTATACCGAGTGACGATAACATCAGTTGTATCTTAGAGGGTCACTGGAGAGTTAGACAGGCAGTCAGGAGTGAGCCTCAGAAAGTCCCGGGCATGAGGGAAATAACCCTCAGGAAAGCAGCCCTCACCTCATCCCAGCGTCGGCATTTCTCCCTCCTGGGACTGTGTTCTGCAGCTGAAGAGAAAAGAGCTTCCAAAGGCTTGAGTGGGACCATGGCGTTAAGGAGCTCCCCACCCCCTTTTGTGAGAATAGCAAGGAGCATCTGAGCTGCAAGCAAAGACAGCTCCCAGGCTAGGCTCATCCCTCAGTGAAGGTTTCTGATAGAAAGCAGGGAGACAGAAATAAGGCAGGGACTGCACGTTATAGACCTCAGGCAGCAGGGATGTGGGTGTGGCAAGTAAGAACCATAGTCTGCTAATGCTAGAAGGACTTAGACAGATGTCTATACCAAAGAGAGAACCTGGGCAAGCCAGGCTAGAGCACAGGGCTCCTGATAGCTACCCATGGGTTCACGGTGTGGGTGGGATTGTGGCAGTGCAACCCCAAGACCTTGACCAATCTGGCTGAGAGGGGAAAGCCAATGATGCCGGAGTCCACGCACTGCTTGGGGGCAGTGTTGGAGTCCCATGTACCCATTAGGCTTAGTCACCCATGGGCACGTCCTGGCACAGGTCAGTGGGTCACATGCTCAGGGCTCTAAGCATGATGTTGCTTTGCTTTGTATATACAGGTTCACAACGTAGAGGGAGGCTAACTCAGACAGAATACTAACAACCTGGTGGTCCCTAGAGAGGTCAGAATTTGTGAGGGGAACAAGGAAACAGCCATCTTAGCACCAGCATAGAGGGCAAAGCAGAAAAGGAAGAGAGCTCATGTTTCTGTGGATACGATGTCACTTCTTCCTTACACCCTGCTTGGAAGGTGCCTCACCACAACCTCAGCACTTCAGATACAGGGACTGATGTGGGGGTGGGCAGACCCACAGTAGGTCTTAGCCCTGTTGCTCCTGGCGACTGTCCTTCAACAGGAGACCTCATGTTTCCAAGACTGCTTCCCCCATTAGTGCAGAGAATGCCTGCTCCGTGGATTGGCATGAGAGGTGGACAAACTACGTGGTCCAAACACTCAAGTAGACCTTGGTACACAGCAGTGATGGGTGAAGGCTTGTGGTAGTCACTGCAGAGTAGCTGGTGAGGATGCCAAGAAGTCAGGGAGCTCAGGGCCGGACTCAATGCAGAACATGGTGGGTTCCCTGTTCTTTTTGGAATCCCCTCCACGCTGGCTTCCTGGCGTCTTGTTATGCAAACCCTCTATGGCTGTCCTCTGCTTAAGAGAACTCCCCTAGGTCCACCCTGTTGGTCCCAAAGCTGCTGGCTCCCAACACCCACATGGCAGACACCATCCTCAGGGTCCTTCTGTCCTTCCACAGTCGTCTCTCCACCTACACATGCTCGCCCTCGAGAGGGTGCTGCTGAGTTCAGTCCATTTCAGACAGGGCTTCTGAGGTCTATTCTATAGGAGAACCTTCTGCTGAGTTAGAATTAACTTCTGTTTCTCAGCTCTGGCTGTACATGTGAATCACCTGTGCCCAAATGTGTGTGGGATGGACAGACAGACGTCTTTAATAACGAGTCTGCTGGGCTGCTTCCCTGGGGTGTTCAGTGTGTCTGAGCAAAGAACAAGAATCTACGTTGGCAGCGAGCTCTGAGGGTGATTCCCAGACACAGCCAGGACCTCTTCCAACCACACCTAAGGGCTCTCGGCTTCCCAGACATACCATCTGGGACTTCCAACTCCCGACAGCTCTGTGCAGCTCTGTTTGCCTGGAACCCCCACCTCCACCCGCCCTTCCTTCCTTCTGGCAAATTCCTATCCACCTCAGGATCCGGGCCAAATCCTCTCCCGTGAGGCCACTGGCTGCCATGCCCCCCTTTCCAGAGTGGCTCCTGCCTCTGCTCTCCTGTGTGCTCTGTGATAACAGCCTGTGGGGCTGGTCTGGGCTCTTCTGTGCTCTGGCGGGGAGTTAGGGGGAGACGGTAGACATGATGCACCCCAGGGCTCAGCCCACAACCAGGCACAGTGGAGCCACAGGATCCTCTCTGTGAATGAGCACATCAGATTGTGACTGGAACGGTGAGCAAAAACAAAGCAAGACACAAACACACCTCCATAATCACGTGAAAAGGCACTGAAGTCTTCAGACTAGATCTGCCTACACCGTCACAGCCCACACTCGGTCCCTCGTCCGTATTCCTTCTGCAGCCAAGAGCCGTGTGTTCAAGATGAGATACCTCACTTTCTCCACAGAGTGAGATCCCTAGAACCTCACCTTTCCCCAAAGCAGGGCTCAGGGGGCCGTTGGCTGCCTGCCTAAGATTCAGTTAGACTTGGCTGACAGGCTAGTCGATGACTCTTACTGAGATCTCCTTGAGTAACAGCTCGTCCCGTTTCAGACTTGTCCCCCTGCTCACCTCAGCCTTACCTACACCAAGTGTCTGTGCTGAGGCCCATGTGTCTTACAACCCTTGCTTCCAGCCTCTGGCATCCCTGGAGGCCACAGTTGGGCTTCCCTAGTTCCACTGGGGACCCGTGGAAAACAGGCTCCTCCTGGACCCTCACAGGGGAAGAAGATACACATCCCAGGGTGGGCCGGTTCTAGCTGGGTTGCACTGCTCTTCCTGGGGTCCTCACTCTTTCTGCACCCCTACCTAGCTCTCGCTGTTTGGGCTTTTTCAGTGCCTGACTCAAGGCTCCTGGACTGGTCCTCGGCATCCCTAGTCTACACTCTTCCAGCCACTCCCTCCCTCAGCACTGACCTTATCCCTTTTTGCAGATTTATTTTCATTTTATGTGTATGGGTGTTTTGCCTACATGTATGTTTGTGCACCATATGTGTGCAGTGCCTACAGAGGCCAGAAGAGGATATCAGTTCCCCTGGAGTAAGAGCCAGTTGTGCGATACCAAACAGGTGCTGGGAATTGAACCTGGGTCCTCTGGAAGAGCAGCTAGTGCTCTTAACCTCTGAGCCATCTCCTCATCTTCTGTGGAACATTTCTTATTGTCCCCATTGTACAGAGGAGAAAACTTAGGCCTGGTGAGGCTATATGATTTGTCCAAAGTAGGTCAGTCAGCTAAATAGAAAGCTAACATTCCACCCAAGTCTAACAGTAAGGACTGAACTATGAACTCTGAAGTCACAGGGCTCCTCCTAACAGTCCTCCCTGTTTTGACGGGCTAAACATGTCACTATTTATCCAGCGTAGTCTAACATCAAGAGCTGTGCCTGATCTTGTTAGGATGCCCAAGGAGTGCTGCAGTAGTAAATGAGTCTGAAACCTTACTGTCCTAACACAGCAGAGGTGGGTTTCTCTTCCACACACTAAGTACAACATTAGATCCTTCCATTCAACCCTCTGTCCTCCCCGGCATCCTTCTGGAATTTAGCAAAATGAAGAGACTGGAAGCTGACAACCCTGTGTCTCACAAACTGCACCAGCCCTGAGTTTCCTGCCTGGATTTCTGAATTGCTTTATCTCCAGCTGTTGGGTTTTGTTTCCCCCTAGTTAGTAAGACTGGTTAAGACCTTGCCTGGCTTTGGAGAAGCTTTACAGATGCAGGAACTTCCATGGAAGGAAATGGACACATCCATCGCTGTCAAAGCCTCATCCACCGTGCTGTTCTGGGGCTGGATCTATACAGTGTTACAGTGCAGCCCAACTCACTGAGATAACTGCCCACACATTCCTGAATCCAGCATCTTCTCTGTGTTAGCCTGAGACCCGGACATCCCAGAAGTGCGGTGTCTGAGTTTAGAGGTCTTACTCTGAGATCAGCAACGTCTCCCTGGGCTGTGAGTGGGATGGAGTGACAGCCAGCACTTACGTCTTTCCAACCTGGGAGGTGTGATGCTACCCAGAGACACAGCCAGTGTAGGCATTCGGGATCATTCAGAATTCTGAGGATAAATTGTTTTCCTGCTTGACTGTTAAGTAAATCCTTTTTTTTTTACTTAAATGATTCTTTTTAAAGTAAATTTCATTTTTCTCTCTTCAGCCTAAAGAAGCACGCGTTGATCCCATAAGCATGCCTCCAACTTCATCCTCTCCTGCAGAAGACATGGAGCTTTCTGGTGAGCCGGTACCGGAAGGGACTCCAGAAACTAACTTGAGCATCATTGGACACAGCAACCCCGAGCAAGGCAAGTCCTGACACACACATGAGAGTGGCGGTCTATTACCGAGTGATCGACACGTATGCAACACACAGAGCTCACATCATCATCCCTTCCCCCTTCAAAGGAGGACTGACAGTTCACCCCCTTAAAGACAAGACAGGGAAACTGAGTCACAGGGAAATCAGGGAACCCATCCAAGACTGCCTGGCCTCTGAGCAGCATAGCTGACACTTGCTCTCCAATGTCTGAGTTTGGAACTTTCAGACTTCCCTCTGCTTTCCCTATAGGAAAGCTTAAAAGGATCATTGCAGGTAATTGAGTACCTACTGTGTGCCAAGTGTGTACATACTTCTCTAGTTCCACCATGCCATCTAGTCGATATAGCTAGCTGTGATTTTACCAGTGGGAAAAGCCAACCCTTGGGAAAGGCCAGGGTGTGTGTTCACCAGCTCACACACAGCCCCATCTCAGAATCCCTACTTGTTCCGACTTCTGCTACCTACTTTCTGGGTCTCAGAGGGTCTGGTCAGCTACCTGATTCCCAGAGATATGGCCACCCAGTGGGTAAATGACAACCCAAAGCAGGCCTCAGATCCCTGCCTGCCGCTCCTCTGCTTCTGCCCCCCACACTAAGCTTCACAAGCAAAAGCCCATAGAGCATCAGTGATTTCCCCTAAACAGCAGATTGGCATGTGCCCACAGCCTGAGCCTGAGAATACCATTTCTAGGAGGGTAGTCATTTGGAGCCCTAGCTGCAACCAAGGCCAGAGCTCTGAGATGTAGAAGCAAGGTGATTCCCCAGCAGCACTGTTTATCCAAATTGCCTGTAGCAAGGATTTGTTGAGCAAACACGATGTCCTGTATCCATGTGATGGGGACGGTCTAATGAGTTAGGGACAGGCTGTGGAGTCTTCGCCTTGAGAGCAGATTTCAAAACTACTACAGCCAACACTACGAACACGTGTTATTCGCATGTGTGGGGAATGCGTTACCCATTTGGTGCAACATCCAACGTGGGGAAGGACTGCAGGTGGTTTTGATTCTCGCTGTTTAACTTCTGTGTTTCAAAACATCTTTTACAGTAGTAGTGATCTTTGCTCTCTGTGTGTCTGACATTGGCTAATGAGAGTTATTTTAACCACTGAACTTGGGGAGTCTGTGGGTAAGACACCAAGAGGACTAGACAGGAAAATTATAAATAATTTAATAACATTACAATGAAACTAAGGAGTCTAGAAGATGTGGCAGTAGGAAACCCGGAGGGCAGAAGGAACCCTAGCCGGCTTTGAAGGAAGCCCTACATGACTGCCCATTTATTTGTGTTGGGCCTGGGGGGCGTGGCTGAGATTGCAACCTTTCTTAATTCTCTTTGGTGGATTGTAACCATCCTTTCTTCCTGGTAAATGAGAGGGTAGGATGCACTGTGGTTTCCATGTTCCTAGCAACACAGAAACATCATCAGTCGTGAATATTGTTGGGTTGGTCGCCACCTCTGAGTAGGGCAAGAGGCAGGGTGGCTTTCCCAGTTCAGAAAGGCGAGATTGGAATGGAAGCGGAGACTTCCACCTGGGGAAGGCCTCTCACCCCTCCCCAGAAACAGCTTTGCTCCTCATCTAGCTGACAAACAGCCAAAGGGAAACCCAGAGCTAGTCCAAGCGCTCCTTTTCTTGGTGGGTACACAGCCCAGATGGTGGAGAGAAGGAAGCCTGTAGCCCAAGTACCATCTGCATGGCTCTCTGATATTTGAGGCATGTGTTGGCCATGCTTGCTGACAGTGCAACTGTCCCAGCCCCATCCAGGGTGACTCTGGGGGTCAGTAGCTGTTTGCATAGCACCCCCTGGTGGTCAGAGCAGGGCCAAGGCCAGACAGAACACTTGCAGTTCTGAGAGGTCACTCTGGCTGCTGAAGATGTTAGGGGATATGTAAATGCTACACGTATGAAGAAAGTCTTGCCTGGAGACAAGTCTGCCTGGCTTGCAAGCTGCTCCCAATCACTGCTTTTGCTGTGACTTCACTCATCTGCAGAAGGGGAATCAGTATGAGACAGACTTGGTAACACTGGCCTGTAATCCCAGCCAATTAGGAATATATCATAAGTTCAAGGCCAGCCTAGGCAACTTAGTGAGACCCTTCCTCAAAAACACACATACACACACACACACACACAGAGAGAGAGAGAGAGAGAGAGAGAGAGAGCTCAGTAATAGAGTACTTCTTAGCTTGTAGGACATCCAATGCTCTACTAATAATAATACTAGTAATTAATAATTATTATTATCACTATTTTAAAGTTGTGATTAGAGTAAGATACCTGCCTTGGGGTGTTATCAAGAAAGCTGAGAATGAGGAACTCTGGTCTAGCAGGAGGTTGGTGGCACAGTTCCTAGAGCAGAGACAGCTTGGCAAACAGCCATTCATTTTAATGTAATCTCTTCTTTGCTTTAGGATTCATTTGTGTTTTGAAGCCCTCTCCACAAATGTGTTTGCAGTCATGATTCAGTCGTTGTAGGGTTGTAGGAACAGCGGTGATACTGACAACGAAATGATAATCTTTTCTCTTTCCACTCCTGTAATCTGGAAGAAGCCAATATTCAGCACTGTGATTTAGTTGTATATACACATAATTATATAGACAGCTACACAAATAATATGTGTGCTCGGCCATATTTACTACATAACACATATATGTGATAGAATAGCCACATGGAATGATGGAAAGCATGTATACTCCTATGTAGTCCTTTTTCTCTTCCGTAAATATAGAAGTCCAATGCTGATGAGTATTTGTGAGTGGCTTGGTATGTGCCGGGCACTGTCCACTACACTCTTCTCATATCATCGGGGTCAGATAATGCATAGTCATCAGAATAGTTGCCACCCTCTGAGGTAGGAATCATGATCTCCACTCATAGATGAAGGAACTTGAGACACAGTTTAAGTATTGGCCCCACGTCACATTCTGGGGGCATGGAAAGCAGAATTCCAGGCAGCAGAGCTGCCAGAACCCAAGATGGAAGCCACCAGGCCCTAGGGCCTTGCCCGGTTCTCTAGGCTGCCTCTTCCCTCCAGGTCCTGTATTGTAGCATCACGATACCTTCTCAAGTTACTATGTACTGTGTACAAAGTTGCCACGTTCTCTTCTAAGACTGCAAAACATAGTTATTGACATCACAATTTCTGCTTCCTGTAGGGTCTGGTGAGATCCTGAATGATACACTGGAGGTTCATGCTACGGATGGAGACCCTAGTACTGATGATGGTTCAGGGGATGGGGCTTTGCTGAACGTCACTGATGGCCAGGTGAGTGAGTGGTAAACTTGATTTGATAGCCTAACAGGGGATGGTGTTTGCTTATTTCACATTTGATGGTGACTGGGTCATGAAGAGGTTTTAGTTGAATGTCATCAGGACTGATGTCCTGTGGTATGGAAAAAGCTCCAGGGGCATACCAGCAAGGGTGGAGGAGAAACAACCCCAGCTTGTCTTCACCCATGATTGGTGATATATACAAATGTAGCATGCACACAATGGTGACCATCTTCTGTGGGATCCTTATGAAGACCACAGTCCCCTCAGGACAGATCAGGGTTAACAGCAGGCATGCCCACATTCTCCATAGCAATTGTCTTCCATAGCTACAAAGTCAGTTTGAGAAATGGCACAGCACCATCTTCTCGATGCCAGTGGTTGCGTACAAGCATGAAGGCCTGAGAGCGGATCCCCGGCACATCCATGTAAAAGCTGGGGCAGTGACAAATGTCCATAACCGTATGAATGGCAGGGAGACAGATAGAGGACCCTAGAAGCTTGGCACTCAGTCAGCCTCGCTGAAATGGTAAGTTCCAGATTTAGCAAGAGACCCTGTCTCAAAAGTAAGGTGGCGAGCCCTGGGCAGATTCTCCACCTCTGCTCTCCACGGGCTAGTGCGTATATGAACGTGGCCATACGTACATGTGCACTCAAACCTACTTCACCACACGCTCATGAAAACTCTAGAAAACAAAAATAACATGCCACCCCCCCCCCCGCTCCTAGGTAGATCACTCTACAGACCAGGCTAGCTTCAAACTCAGAAATCTGCCTGCCTCTGTCTCCTGGATGCTGCGGTTGATGGTGTGCACCATTGTTCCTGACAAATATGTCCCTTTCTATGACACCGGCAGCCACAGCTGTTCCATTTCCCCATTCATTCTGAGACCTCATAGACATTCATTGTCCAGAGGAAACTAAATTACAAAGAAAGAGACAAAGGCCCATTAGGGCTGGGGTGAACTGAGGACAGAGTTCTGCCTGCACGTGGCTGAAGGACCGCGAGAGCAATGCCATTATCCTTATGTCAGGATGGGTGTATAGCAGTGGTCACAGGAGATCTGTGTGTCTAAACAGAATGTCCAGATATGACTCCATCTGACTCAGGAATCAATGACCTAAGGTCACCGGATGTGTCTCAGAGATGTCCTCTGTCCCCTGGATTTTGCAAGTCTGGGACTGGTCTGAGACTACCACAGTGAAGTCACCAATGTGGAGGTGCCTAAGGTCTGGAAGCTGCAGGATGTCAGAAGGCAGAGTGTGTATAGGAGGAAGACCCAGGCACTCCGTCCTCTCCAGCCGTAGGCTTGTTGAGCCAAGCTAAGGGACAACAGCAGGGTCTCTCACCATGTCCTCGTTTTCAGGGTTTATCAGCGACAGCAACTGGGGAGGCCAGGGTGCCTGTCACCATTGCCCCGGAAGCAGAGAATGGCAGTACGTCCACTGGGAGCCCCACTCTTGCCATGTTTACCCAGAGCATCAGGGAAGTGGACACTCCGGTGAGTAGCTTAAGCATACTTCCCCGCCTTAGGCTCATTCCTGGTAGAAGCAGGCACTGGCCTCCTGTCTACACAATGCTACACTATGGGGAGAATCCAGGTGGGCACGAGCAACTGGCTGCAGGGCAGTCACTCACCAGAGAGGTTTGTAGAGTGTTGTGCCACACCAGGCACTGGTCCTGTGAGCCAGGGCTGATGGTCAATAGGACAGGCTGAGTTCCCAAGACACAATGGACTCCCAAAGGACCTTGTGAGAGTAGAAAAGGGGTCCATATCCTCTCTTGCAGGTCAGAGAGGTAGAAGGTGAGCCTGAGAGTCTGAGAAAAGTATCCAGGCAGATGGGATAGGTAGATGTTACAGGTGGAGGCCGGAGAAGCAAAGGCCCATAAGCACAGGAACTGAAGAAGTACAGGGTGTCTTTGGGGTTTGCATGGGGGCCCCTGATGCCACCTAAAGCTGAGAAGATAGTGATGGAGAGGCCAGTGCACGAAGGCTTCTGCTGGGCAGTCTGATAGCCTGTAGTGAAGTTGCAGCCATTGAAGCTCAGGAGAAGGTGGAGAGATCTTAGTAGGATTAGAATTCTAGAACGACTGCCTCAGCTTAAGTGGAGAAAGGGTGGAAGAGGCTGACCTGGGTTCACCGGGATGGGTCCAGGCTGAATCCAGGTCCAGGTGAGCATGGGTGACCATGAACATGTCAGATCTTTTTAAAAAGTTCCAGTGAGTAAGGGGCTGGAAAGCATCTGTTGATTTTGTCAGCACGATTCCGAGTGGCATTGGAGAGGGCAATTTGAAATGCGGAGGTACTGAGCGAGGGGAGCAGGAGGCAATCGGGTGATTGGTGTCTGACAGTTGTAGGGTAGTGAGGGCAGAGACCAAGGGCAGGTCTTAGATGCGTCTGTGCTCTGAAGGTGTGCCGGGACAGGACACAGGTACAAGTGGGACCTTGGCTATCTGTCCCCTAAAGCCACAGACATGATCAAAGTGGTGGTCCACTAGCCTGGACCTTTGGGATGTCTTTCTATTCAGGATCCAGAAAATCTAACAACAACAGCATCGGGGGATGGTGAGGTGCCCACCAGCACTGATGGGGACGCAGAGGCTGGCCGCTCGCCCACTGGAGGGCCAATCCTGAAGCCAAGAGAAGAGGCCACTCTGGTAAGGAGTAAGAAGAACTGGAATAGCAGCCTTCTTGCAGTGTGTGTCTTACACTCAACAAACCGGGGCTAGGGGGACACCTCTCTGACCAATGCTAGTTCAGAGGTGGAGCTTGCCAGGACTTCTAAGAATATGGCTCAGTCCCTGTGGTCTAGCTGGGCCTGAGGGAAGAGACAGGTCACCTGCATGGTTAGATGAGTAGAGGGGAGTTCTAGGACTGTGTGCAGAGCCTTTTGTCCCCTCCAGCAGAGGCCAGGGGTTAGGGGTATGCCCTGCATGTGAGGGGAAGAGGTGATGTTGTTGCTGCGGGTTGTCAGGGTGCAGAAGGGCAGGCCCAACAGGGTGAGGGCACGGTCATACCGCCTGCAGTGCAGAGAGGGTTGGATACTCACATCCCTTCTGTCCCTGTGATATCCCCATAGAAGCTCTCTAGCCATCAGATTCAAACCTGCCTCCTCATGGGAAGGAGATAGTCTCATCCCAGCTGCTTCACGTGGAACCATCTTCCCTCTTCCTTCTGTCCAATATCGGATGAGAATGAACTCCTGCTGATTTTTCTACGTAAATCTGTAATCCACTGGTGTGAACCCCACCTGAGTAATCTTCCCCAGTCAGAGAGTTGCTCACACTCTATGTAGTCTCTCACAGAGCCTGGCCGACTGCTGCTCTTCCTCTTTGAGGCATCTCTGACCTCGACCTACTGACCCAGCTCCTCTGAGAAGCCAAGCAGGGTCTGGTCCCTACCCTTCTTGGCTGCACCTTGGGGCTTCTGTGCTCCAGACTTCGAGCTCCTCTCAGTTTCTTCTTGCTCTGCCGTCTTCCCACACTCCTCTTCACTGCAGAGAAGACTCCCCGCCCCTTCCTTCACTTGTCCTTCAGAGTCAGTCTAACAGCAGCACTTCCCCAGGAAGGCGTTGGCATGGGCTGTGAAGGCGCTGGCCTTGTCCTTGGAAGACCTCTTCATAATGGAATTGGTAAAAAGGCTCCATCTGTAGGGCAGACCTGGCTCCCTAGCACACCGCTAGCCCGGTGGGGACAGGGCTCGGCAGACCCCGCTTCCCAGGTCTGCTTTGCCTCTCTCAAGTGGTAGGTGCTGGACTAATTTGCTGAGTGAATGCATGAAGGCGGTGGGCACCTCCAAGCTCCCCGACCCCCATGCTCTCTTTCCTGTTTGTAACACGGGCAGGCAGCCTTCTGCTCTGCTCTGCTCTTGTACCCACACAGGCTAGTGACAGAATTCCCACAGGCCACCTGACGGTTACACAGAAGAGCTCAAAGTTCCTTCCCTTTCCTCTCTTCTTCCGTTTTCTTCTTTAAAGACATTGTGTCACAGCAGGAGAAAACCAAGGGGGACCAGAGTCCAATTCTATCAAGTCTCAGCTTAATAGAAGCTGGAGCTTGGCTAGCAGAGGTGTTTGGAAACAGGAGGGCCGCCTGCAGAGCGCTCCTCAGGACCGGAAGTATGCAAACTAAGCCCGAGATATACACTGAGCAGAGATGGATAGCTAGGTGGGTGGGTTCCAGACGTAGGCTGCGGATGCCCAGAAAGGTGTATTCTGACTCTGGGCCCCAGAGGCCCATACATTGAAGTATGGTCCTTCCTCAATGTGTACAAGAAAGAGTCAGAGGAGCTGCTGAGATCTGATTGTGCCAGTGGTTTCCTTACTGCAGCATGCGCCCAGTAACATGGGGGTGGGGGTGGGGCCATGTGACATTCTCTCATGCCAGCTCTATTCCAGGGTTCACACGGTGAAGAATGGTTAACCCCAGCTGCGTCCAAAGTGCCCCTCAATGCTTTTGAGGAGGAGGAAGCCAGCGGGACTGTTATCGACAGTCTGGACGTATTCACACCCACAGTGGTCCTCGAGCAAGCCAGCGGGGGACCTACAGACATCCAAGCGACTCTTACACCTACAGTGGTCCTTGAGCAAGCCAGCGGGGGACCTACAGACATCCAAGCCACTCTTACACCTACAGTGGTCCTTGAGCAAGCCAGCAGGGGACCTACAGACACCCCGGCCGCTCTCACACCCACAGAGGCCCCCCAGCAAATGTTTACTCCTGTAAGTCCCAGCTAGCATCTTCTCTGATTCATGGGGACAGAAAGGTCAGCATTCTGAGCCAGGAGTCACTAAGGTCCTCTGCAGAGACACACACAACTTCAGCTCTGTCATGAGATCATGGGAGACTCCGACTGGACAGGGAAGAGAGACAATCATAAAAAGGAGTCAGGTTGCTGGCTTTTGTCCCAATCTGCCACACCCTGGTTTTGACTACAAATTTTCCTAGAGATCAATGGCCCAAAGGTGGGAAGGATTTTAAGGAGTCCCTTCTGTGACTGAGACAAGTGTGAGGATGTTGGTTAGGTAAAGTGTCTTGACATTGGACCGCCACCACAGAAGTGACACCCCCAATCATGCAGCTTCGTGGCCTAGGGTCACAATGACTCCTCCTATGGTTGTCTTTTACAGGCACCCATGGATGGAGGAGACCTGGTGGCTTCTACAGAGGAAGCTGAAGAGGAGGGATCTGGTAGCACGCCCCCTAGTGGGCCCCCGCTCCCCACACCCACAGTGACTCCCGAGAAGCAGGTCACCCTGGTAAGTGTCCTGGGGGGTTCGACTTAGCTAGCTGTTCTTTCAGCTCCCCACACCCACAGTGACTCCCGAGAGGCAGGTCACCCTGGTAAGTGTCCTGGGGGGTTTGACTTAGCTAGCTGTTCTTTCAGTATGGAGAAAGGTCGTCCCGACCTTCTCAGGGTCATCTCTCATCTTGGTTTGTAAAGATAGTATTTGAGGCCGGCAAGTATGAGCAGACTGTAGTTTGGGTAGGAAAAGGCAAAGAGTAAAGACAGAGGATCCTTGCTTAGGTCTCCAATGGCCTTTATAATTGCATCAGGATTAGCAATGTCACAGGGCATAAATACTGAGTGTAGGGCTGAGCAGGGTCTATAGAGGCATGGAGCATGTGGACATGCGGGGCGGGGGGGGGAGGGGGGCTCCCAACTGAAGGTCTGAGGTTGGGGGCTGCTACTCCTGACTATAAGCTATCCATTGGTTCTGCAGGCTGGCTTCTAGTCTGGAGTCAGTTCAGAAGATGTTCGGAACCACCCTTGCACACATGTACAGTGGCCTGCTTAGGGATTGTCACTGACTCAGAGACGAAGGCAACTCAGTCAGGCTTGTGTGAATTGGGGTGAACTGCTCTTCAGGGAAAGATGGTTCTCAAGGAGACCCTCCTGCTGGTGACACACTGAGGTGTGTTAGTTCCCGGAGTGACACTCTGAAAGCCACCACTCAAGGTCCAGTCATGTGACCTCTCAGCTGTAGTGCTCTGGTGGCCTGTGCTCAGGAACTGTAGAGGTCAGGAGAGCCCCCTGAGAATCCTGAATGACCCTTGCCCAAGAGCATCTCCCAGTGACTAGCTGGTTCCCATTCAGTTTCCTTGCTCAGTGGTTTGAGTTGCCCTCACCAATGACTGATTTGGGATCTTTGGGTTGTTTGTTTGGTTTCATTTTATTATAATCTCAATACCATCTATCTAACAAAATTAACACTAGCCTCTTCATGTCCTCTAATACTTAGGTTGACTTTTTAATGCCCCTTGTCAGTTTAGTTTGACTTGGAATCCTCTTCAGTGTGCACATTATGTTGATACTGTATAAACTGAGAACATGATTTTTCCATGGTGCGTGTGTGTATGTGTGTGTGTGTGTGTGTGTGTGTGTGTGTGTGTGTGTATTATATATGTGTGTGTAGAGAAGGTGAGAAGGAAGTTTGAAATGTGTAACATACTTGTGATTCCGAGGGGACCTAGTGGCCAGCATGCACTTTGATATGCTAACGGACACCACAGGTAGCCATCGGTGCCTTCTGTCCAGGGTAAGGGAAATGGCTCCTTTTGTTAGAGAGGAACCAACTTCACAAGTTCCTGAGAGATAATGGCTTTTATCTAACCACCAGAAAGTCTCCTGATCTAGGGAGAGCCCATTTCTGGATATTTGGGCTGACTTTTGGAGTCTGGGGAAGGAATTGGAGTCTCCTTTGAACCTAACAGATTCCTCTCTCAGGGGTCTTGTCATCTCTGTCTCCTATCCTCTTTTTTTAGTTTGCCTTTTTTTTTTTGGTGAGGAACTGGGCCAATCATCCTTGTATCATTGAGTTCTCTGTTCTGAGAAGTCAGGCTGCTGGGGCCAGTCAAACTGGTGGGTTGAGGGTGGGGGTGAGTAGGTGGGGCTTAGTGCTTCTGGGAAACTCTGTTCACATATATTAATGACCATAAAGCTGCATATTAACAACCAGAACTTAACCACCACACAGTTGCAACTGGGAATTTGGGTTCAAGCATCCTCCTCAATGGAGATAGCCTGATATGTAACAAAGGACTTGTTTCCTAGGACGTTAACCTTAATATCTGTCCATAATAGAGGACACTTGGGACTGATTTAATTAGCTAGCCAAAGGAGACTAATTGAATTACAGTCTATTCAAATCGTGGGAACATTAGACATTATTAGAATTATTCTCATTTGTACTATGTTGGAGAAAATGCTTATGGCACCATGCTAAGTGAAAGAAGATGGCCATAAACTTTAGTGTGCTGTGTGATCTTAACTGTTTGGAAATACATACTCCGGAAGGAAACTCCCTCCCTAAACGTGAGCAGTGTTGCTTCAGACTGGTGCGACTGTGGCAGTGTGGTTAGGTTCTTCGTATGCTTGTTGTTTATTGCTATGGAACTTTCAAAGTTTTTACAGTAGATTTTTCTCCAATTGGTGCTTGTCTAGTTTGTAGTGCTGGGGGTTGAATCTAAATCCCTGTACACACTAGGCCAGCTTTCCACCGTGGAATGACATTCCTAGCCCTTATGACAGAAGTTTTAAAATAATATTTTAATTAATTTATTTACTTGGAGAGGGGTGGCAGCCATATGTACATGAGTGGAAGCCAAAATAGAATACCAGCTGTCCTCTGTCGTCCTTTAGCTATTCTTTTGAGGCAAGGTTTCTCTCTCAACCTGAATCCCCCTGCCCCCTTTTTTCAACTAGATCTGAAGCCAACAAGCTGTATGGACCCTTCTGTCTCCCCAAACCCCTGCAAAAGAAAAACAAACAAGCAAACAAACACAACACTCCAGTTATGAGCATGCGAAGGATGCCCAGATTGTTAGCGAGTGCTGGGACCCAAGCCGTAATCCCTGAGATTGGGTAGCAACCAGTCTTATTGCTGAGACATCTCTCTAACCCCAAATCTCTAAGAAGAGGGTGAGGAGGAGGGGTGTAAGAAGAGCAGGGAGGGAGAGGAGGAGCGCGTGGGGAGGGGAAGGAGAAGAAGGAGACACGGGAGGAAGACAAGCAGGAAGAGATGGGGGTAGGCGAATGAGCAACTGAGCAGAACACAGCACCCTGGCACGCAAGTCCTAAAGACAGATCATTGCCAAGCGTGTGTGTCAGGCACCTGCTGTGAACAGAAACTGATGCCCCACTTTCTGTATGGAGAGTTTAAGCTCAGCCAAGAGACACCTGCCCTGGAATATTCTTAGAATCATTTTGAATCACGGAGGCCACGCGGTTCAGTGGGTACAAGACGAGTCCGACTCTGCTGTTCACCTGCAGCCAGTTCTTCATGTCTCCGTGTTCCATGCCGCTGCAAAGGTCAAGGACCACAGCATGCTTGGTTCTCACCGCATGAACTGTGAGATTCCACGAGTTCATGAGTGGAAAACTTTGCCTGGCACGTCATACCTGCTCCATAAATGAGCTACATGCGATTAAGTATCACATGAAGCTCAGAGAGGGTTATGCTCACATAGTCCCTGGAAGTAGGGATGGAGGGAGAGCAATGGTCACGATCTGAGGTTTTGTGTTGTCTACAGCCAAGCCACCACTATCAGACATGACTCAGAAATCAGTCAGCAAAGCCCACCCAGTTTAAAATGAAGTCCTTCTATTGGCTAAGTCCTTTGACCTCTATGAGCCCCAGCTTCCCTGTCTGTTATGGAAGGTCCTTCTGAGTCACAGGCCCTGACCCTGGTTTTCCTCTTGAGAGGGGGTGGAAGAGGAAGAGGACACTGGGCCCAGGTTGGCCTCTCGACAGCTGGAAGATCTTGGTAGATCTGAAGGCTGGGGTGATGGGGTAACCTGTGGCCAGGATGAAGGGGTGCTTAGGCAAATGCTGCCTGAGGTCCATCACTGCAGAGTTAACCAGTTGTCTTCTGGAAGAAAGGCTAGGGCAGGCTAATCCAACATCACTGTGACCCCAACTGTGATTCCCCAGGGCTCCTGCTCTGCCCTTGGCCTCGGCTTTCATCTCTCTTGGAGAGCAATCTCTAGGGCAGCTGGTGGCCTGTGGATGAGGTGTCCTCCTTGGTCCATTTCTGTCACTTCAGGGAACTTCCGAGGCAGCAGGGTTCAAAGGGCGGTTCAGGGAGCCCTAAGAAGAAGCCTCCCAACACCCACACTGTGGGTTCAATGTCCCTCTGCACTGTCCTTTTGTTCGGCTGAACTGTTCATTCATCTTATTTGTCAGTCAGGACAGCCATAGGCTCACTTTTCTCCTCCCCTCCCTCCCTCCTCCTCCCTTCCTCTCTTCCTCCCCATCTCATTTTCCTCCTCACATGGATACTACTGGCATCTAAAGGCATTTCTTTAACACCAGTTATGGCAGGCTGTGGGACCAGAGGGGCTCTCTGGAGAAGCCCATGGTTTTTGGACGGCAGATCAGGGAGGAGTCAAGACCTAGAGAGGCTTGCGGACAGCGGTTGAATGAGCAGTTCACTAATTCCAGATGCCAAACCTCTGGCAGGGCCCAAGCAAGGGCTGAGGGCATCCTCAGGCAACACCTGGGTTTGTGAAATGCGTCTGCATGTGCAGCTTATCCTACATGCTCCTTCTATTACCAGTAGGATGCAGGAACAAAGGGCCACTGAGCCTGAGAACCAGCAGAGTAGTGTTTGCAGAGGGCAGGGTCACAGGGTGTGCCTCGGGCCATCCGTATAAAGAAAATGCCTTTCCTCAGTTTCAGTTTAAAGATTAGAGGTGAACATTTTCTACAGAGAGGAGGGGAGCAGCAGGAGATACGTCATTGATCCTGTGAGTCTCTTTAGGATGATGCTAAGGAGGAGGGGGACTCCCTGGACCTCCAGACTCCATGGCTCCTTCAGTCAGACCTCAGATTTCCATAGTTCTGGAGCCCTGTAGGGTACAGCACCATCTTTTACTTATATCATTATATTTTCTGGGCCCCCCAAGGGAACAAGAAGGGTACCCCAATTAGTCCATGGCTCAAGACGTGATTCTTTCCCTGGGATTCCTATCACTAGGATTAATACCCCGTAAACAAACCATGAATGTTCCTTAATGGGTCCCTCTCTGCTTCCCATCTAAGCCATCCTAAGTTCCCCGAGTTTAGCTGTGAGGTACTTCCTCCTCCATCAGATGAAAGCAACATCCTTCAGTGGGCCTCCTACCTCTATGCTACTACCCGTGCCTTATTTACTGTTCTATTGCTGTAAAGAAGCACCATGACCAATGCAACTTATAAAAGAAGGCATTTAATTGGGGGCTTGCTTACAGATTCAGAGGGCTAGTCTATTATCATTAAAGAAGCATGGTAGCAGGGAGGTGCTGGAGAGAAGATGAGAGTTTACATCTGATGCTCAAGTTACAGGCCAAGAGAGACTGAGACTGGGCCTGGTGTGGGCTTCTGAAATCTCAAAGCCCACACCCAGTGACACACCTTCTCCAACAAGACCACACCTCCTAATCCTTCCCAAATGGTTCCACTATTTGGGGACCGAGTATTCAAACATGGGAGCCTATGGAAGCCATTCTTATTTAAACCATCACAACTCCCCTCTGATGGCCAAAGGACAGTGAGTCCTGTTCCTAGCTCTAACCTACAACCCTGATCCTCCTTGGACTTCTCAGTGAGGGCTCAGCATAGATGTATTTGATGACCAAATAAAGCTATGCCCAAGTCCTTACCTGCAGGATGGTTTCACACTGGAGGATACCTAGGAACTAATTCCGGAGAGGCAACAGAAGGGGTTAAAAGGAAGCTGAGTCCAGGCCACCGGTAGACTGTATCTCGGGGAGGCTGGAGACAGGACTGAGCTGGAAAGGAGAGGGGAGGGGAGGCCAGAAGAAAAGTTGGCCATAGACATTTTAAGACTATAAAATATGAGCACTTGAAGTGGCATAACTGTCTATGGAGACAAGATGTTAGATCTACATGTGGGAATTTCTTCTTTCTTCAGGTAGGAGTGGAGGCCGAGGGCTCAGGCCCTGTTGGGGGCTTGGATGTGGGCTCGGGCTCTGGAGACATCATGAGCAATGAGGATCTGTTGAGAGTGAGTATTAAGGGATGGGGGGTGGCTGGTGTTGGGGACCTGGGAGGGAAGGTCGTGGGTCAGGCAGCAGTGACTGTAGACTGGCCCCTTGGGAGCTGTTGGCTGTTGTGTGTGGAGATTGTCATACACTTCCCTTTACTTTGTACATGCTTGATATTTCCACCTCATTTTCAATAAACATTAGCCTGGATTTGTGTTGAGAACCCCCAGTTCGCCATCTTCCTCCTTCCCTGGAATCAGTTCCTTTCTCCTCCATAGCAGGTTTGCTCACTGACCTTCACCTCTACCCATGTCTCCCACCCTCCTCTTTGCTGATGAAAGAATTACCCTGGTTCCTTCTCTGTTTGAATCACAGTTCACACTCAGCTTCCGATGTAAAATCCTCTGTGGCCCCCAGTCTGCTCTTGGCCCATTCTTGGTGCCTGTGGCACATCTGGCCTGCCCAAGGCTGGGCTCTCCAGTCCTCTTTAAGTTGCCCACAGAGAAGTGTGGCTGGTTCTTGATGCAGCTGTTGCCCCATACTTGGGTCCAATCCTCTCCCAGCCCTTCCCCTGAGCCCCGTGCTGTCCCAGCATGAAGCTACACTTAGCTGCTCCTGCCCATTACTCGTGCCCAGGGCTGGAAAGGTCCTGGGTTCAGTGAATGGGGGGGCATGAAAGCCCAGTGGATCTACCAAGAACATTCTGGGCTGGTGAGATCTGACAGCCCAGCAGGAGGCTGAGGAAACAAATCCCCTTTGGTAAGCATTTCAGGATGAGGCCAAACACAGACTGTTTGACTGAACCTATAGTCTATTAGAAAGCTGAATTAGCCAGGACTCCTCTGGGATTCCAGATAATGGGCTCTTTATCGTATGCACCATTCAGGAGAAAGCCTAGTGTGATCTGCTTGGAAAGTCGCACATTCAAATGTCAGCTCCCTGCTTTTCGACTGCGTGGGTATGAGTCCTTGAGTCATATTGTCTCCTTGAGCCTCAGTTTATCCCTGTGCAAAGAACCCTAATTCTTCTTTATCAGATTGTTTCAAGGATTTGAAAGAAGGTAAAACACATGCTTGGTATTCAGCCTGTCTCATTGCTTCTAACAAACTGTCTTTCAGGGTCCTCCGGGTCCCCCAGGTCCGCCAGGATCACCTGGGATTCCAGGGAAACCAGGAACTGATGTTTTCATGGGACCCCCTGGGTCTCCTGGAGAGGATGGAGCTCCTGGTGAGCCAGGACCGCAGGTGAGCAACTGAAGCCTCCTCGATCACCCTGTGATCATGGGGACTTCCTTTCACAGGGCTTCCTTACACAGATCCAGCACTACCCAAGGCCAGAAACCAGAACCTTCCCCACCTGAATCATTTGCTAAGATTCCAGGGAAGGACAGCCAAGGACATCTGTATGCACCAGTTTCCTGATTTATATGGGGATGTGTGTGTGTGTGTGTGTGTGTGTGTGTGTGTGTGTGTGTGTGTGTGGTGGGGGGATGTGTAGCCTCACAGAGGTTTTAGAATCTACCACAGTATACCACAGTTAGCTTTGGTATGGGAAGGCCTTGGAGATCATCTATTCCTGCTCCGCTCCTGATGTCCTTCAAGTACAGAGCTCCCTGGTACAGCTCTGAGCAAGTAACCTAGAGAGCAGAGGGTGCTTGTCTTGGGGCCCAAGCAGCAAGCCCTGCGCTCACTGGTCATGAGTTCCCCAACCTTCCCTCCTTCCTACGTGTAAGGCTTTGTGTGGTTTTCAGCAGAGGTTCTGTAAACTGATTGTCACTGATATTCCCCAGGGCCCGGAGGGACAGCCTGGACTTGATGGAGCCTCTGGCCAGCCTGGAATGAAAGGAGAGAAGGTAGGGAGGGGACAGTGTGAGGTTCCCACACAGGACGCTAGCCTGGTCACTCTCTCACCCTAACCTGAGCTTGTCTCCTCTCTTGTTCTCTTTCCTCACCTCTCTGGGATGTTCCCACCATTGGGCTCACAGCCTCCTCACCTGTTTCTCCTTCCCACTTGTGTGCACGGTAGCACCCATGAACGGTAGTGACACCATCTACCTCCTGCCCTACCTATGACCTTTCTGTGCATCATGACCAGACATCCTTCTCTTTCTGCCCACCCTGTAGCATTAGGACCTTCCTTGATGTCCTCTCCTCCTACAGTCATCCTCTGCCTGTGCCTGTCCACCGTCAGGTAGCAGGTGCTCATTGGCTCCTGAGAAAATACCTATGGTACCTGTTGGGCAAAGCCCTAATGCCTTTCTTGGTTGGCACCAGCTGTTTCTGTAGCCTGTCACTTACTGTTCACTGACACAGCTCTGAGCAACAAGCCATTGCTATATGGTCCTCTCTAGAAGCTTCTAAGCCTCCACGTGTGATATCTGCCTGTCAGGAATGCCACTTCTTTTTGTCATCAAGGCCCAGTTCAAATACAGTGACCCTCCTTTATCCTTAGGGTTATGTTACAAGACCCCTCTCCACACATTTATATTGTTAAACAATATATTGTTCCTTGTACACACACACACACCACTACTTAGTTTCTAAATTAAGCACAGCAAAAGTTTAACTGCAATAACTCATGATGCAATAGACCAGTCACAACAATAAACTATAGGAAAATCACTAGTACCACTACTGTCTACTTTAGAGCCATCATTAGGTAAAACAGAAGTTAATGAATGAGTGAATAATGGTCTGATAACTAAGATGGCAGTTAAGATACTGATGGATGGGTAGTGAATAGAACATGGATATGCTGAACCAAGAGATTGCTTATATCCTAGGCAGGATGGTGAGGGAAGCTGTAAGGTTTCACTGTTCTGTTCAGAATGGTGTGTACTCTAAAACTTGTGGATTACTCATTTCTGGAACTTCCACTTAATAATTTCAGCCTGTGGCTAATGGAATGGCTGAAACCAAAGACAGTGGGACATGGATAAGGTGAGGGGATACTGAATGTCTTCCTCTTCAGTCTTTCTTTGGGGTCAGTGTTTTATTTGGAATTTGTTGAGATGAAGTCATGCCACACAGCCTGGATTGACCTTGAACTTGTGATTCTTCCACCCACCATCTAGTGCTAGAATTATAAATGTGTTCCATCATGCCTGAGTTCTCTCAACATTTCCAGCACCCTTCCTTCTTCCTCTTTCTGTGAGCACAGGGTTAATGCTGCTGAGAACCTTCTTAGCAATGACACAGAAGTTGCTAGCATTCCTGTGTACCCTGAACCCTTATCTCACTGTAGAGCCAAAATACCCTTCCAACCTAGCACAACCTCTTTTATGAATAAGTGGGATATTCTTCAAACAGCATTTAAGCGGCCACTATTTAGCCCTCTTTCAGTCTGCTGACGCTGCCTACTATCCGTGCCGGTGCTCTTGGGGGAAGGCAGTTCATGCCCCTGAAGCCTTCCCAGAAATAATGAAGACACGCCTCTTTATACAAAGAGAGATAATAAATAAAAGCAAGACACTTTGCACTGGTGATATGTTACTGAAGGTTCACCAAACCCACTCTATAGGAGGTAGGGACCCTGTACATCACCTCCATGAGCACATTTGAAATGTCTCCTGCCAGGACATCATGACCACTGAATCAAATCCCAGTTTCTATCCATCAGCCCTTGGGTGTGCTCAACTGAAAAAGTAGCCTGATTTTTGTTGCAAATGAATTTCTCAGAAAAAGAAACAACTGTGCAATCTTAGGGAAGTCATTTTATACAAAACAACAGTTTCATAAGAAATCTAGGTCTGCGGGAAGCCCCACCAACCCACACTTACCTTGTCTGCTCCTGCAAACCAGCGACTAAAACTCCCACACTGTCTGTGCTTGAAGACACGCTGTGCTGCATACTGATGCCCCAACTGGCTACAGCTGGCTCAGTAGAGCATCAAGGAGGAAGAGCCACCCTGCCCTGGAAAACTGCTGTAGATCCAGATTGCTGGTTTATTCCCGGGATTTGCTAAGAGGCCCACTGTTGTCCTGGGGGATAGGGAATGCTTTGGGCTTTAGCAAAAGCAGATTCTAGAAGGACTTGGACATTTGCATTTGGAGAGTTGATGGGAAAACAAAGAATCTGGAATCCAGTCACAAAAATGACTTCATTTGTGAAGGAAATGAGTGTCTTGGGGTCCTGATGAGACATCAGCTCCAGTGATACATTTGACCCCTGACTCCTGTTACAGTGTCCCCTTTTGGCCCACACATCCTTATTGACAAGGCCTAGGCAGTGCCTCCCATGGCTGCATAAACTGAGGTGTAAGAAGTCTTTTCTCATGCTATAAATGCAATTATACAAACTGGGGGACAGTCCCATGCCTTCCGGGCTAGCCTCCAACTCTGTAAGAACTAAGGATGACCTTGAACTTTCATCCTCCTGCCTCTCCCTCTGAATGCTGGAATTACACCTGAGTACTACCATGGCCAGCTCAAAGTGAGTTACTTTCCCACCATGCATAATGAGTAAGACTCAATTTATTTGCCTGGGAAATGTAATACTCATATATAAAACCATTATCATCAAACATGAACTTGTCATTAAAGTGTAGATGGTCATTAAGAGTGTAACTAGTAGATTATTTATGATGTTTAGCATAAATAGAAGCACCTTCTATTTTCCCCACGTTAAGTTGAACAGCTAACCCTGACACCTTTCTCCCAGGAAGGAAGAGGTGGGAATGGCCTATTTTCCCAGCTGTGGTGCACATCTGGGAGGGCAGTTGAAGAGCCTTCTAGAAAGCAGGATCCTCAGATATCAATCCTTTTGCATTGAAGCTTCTGCCTCCAGCTCTGTCAGGACTGAGGCATGAAGTCTTCAGGATCCAGGTTATTCATGGTCTTCATCTGCTGTGGAAGGTTCTGAGACACCCACACAGGAAAGAGTCTGTACTCTGAAATTTTCTCAACTACCCAGAATTTCTGGGGAAACTTGAGCGCCCAAGAGCTGTCTTTGAGTAATCTCACTGGGCTGGAAATGTCAATGTAGACCCAGCTTCTGTCTTTCTGTCCCTCTCTTATATATCCCAATCTGCTTTGAAACAGGGCTCATGTGATAGCATCAAGGTACACTTGAAGACTCTGAGGATAGACTTGCTTTTTGCCTAGAATCCAGAAATCAGCTGTGTTTGAAGTCCAACACCCCACAGTATTGGTTTCTTATCTTCTCTCTTTTATTATCAGTTGGCTTGGGCACATTTGCGTGGAAGGGTTCCATAAAACCAAAGAGACTGTAGTCTGTAGAGCATACTGAGCTGAAATTGCCATTACTACAAAGGTCATGAGCAAACCCAGTAGACTACCCTACAAGGAACCCCAGCAGGAAAAAAAAGGCTGTGTATCTGGGCTTCCATGTTTCTTTATATTGACATCTTGTAATACCCTTGATAATTCAGTTCACCACAATGGGTCAAACTTTTTACTGAATTGTTAGCATTCTTGTTGCTGTGACTAAACACCTGAGAAAAGGTGGAAGGATTTGCTTTGGGTTTTGGTTCAGAGATTTCAGCATATCATGGTGGGGTAGGGGTCAGGGGTCAGGGATCAGAGGCTCCGGTCATCACAGTGAGAGTCAGTGGTGGAACAATACAGAACAGCTCATGTTAGGCAGAAAACAGAGTGCATGACTGAGCTAGGAGCTCTCCTTTGTCCAATCTTATTCCATCTGGACCCCTAGTCTATGGGACATGCCACTCAGATTCAGGCTGGAACCTCCCTCCTTATTTAATCCTCTCTGGAAACACTATAGACATGCACAGACGTGTGGTTTACTGATCTTGGCATTCTCAGGCCAATCAAGATAACAGTTAAAATTTATCATCACGGATTCTAAGCTACAGGACAGACATGGTGGCTCACATCTTCAGACCCAGTGCTGCAGAGGCTACCCTCTGCAGAAGCAGGAGGAGCCCTAGAAGTGTGAGGCTACCCTGGACTGCATAGTAAGTTCTAGGCCAGCCAGGGTTACATAGCTGAGACCTTGCCTCAAATTTAAAAAAAAAACTTTTTAAAAAATAGTGAAGTACAATCTTGTGACACACAGCACTGTTGTGATTCACTTCGCTGTAGTTTCTCCAGTTTCCCATTTACGACCACATATCTCTACCAGTTGGGATTCCAAGAAGATATCTGGACTCAATGCACACGAGTTCCTTCTCATTTCGGAAGTTCAGCATGTTTCCTGAACTATTTAATCACAGTTCTCAATTTTTACCCTATTCACTCATGAAAGTTCCAGTAGTGTAGACCCTTCTATCCCCGGGCTAACCTGCTCATGTTCCAAACCGATGGCCACCATACCTGCGAGTCAGTGGACTGGACCTAAGCCTACCTTTTTCAAGCTGAGTAAAATAATGAGAGAGAGAGAGAGAGAGAGAGAGAGAGAGAGAGAGAGAGAGAGAGAGAGAGAGAGAGGACTAAAGTGGCTTCTAGAACTTCCTCTTAATCTGCTTCAAGATTCATTTGACTTAAATGAACTTGAGAACGTTATTGGGAATAATGCTGCTTCCCCTTTCATGGCAACGGTTCTCTTTAATGGGATCAATCAGAAGTGCAGCTGAACCTTTTCAGAGTTGGGGCAACCTTAGGTATGGTTCACAAGCTGGTGGCTAGATGTGTGGCTGGAAATAGATACTTTTCTTAAGGAGGTACTGAAGCAGACAGTGTGCAATGTGTAACTGCTCATGCCCAAGGGGAACAGAAATAAGAACCTACAGCTAAATAGGGACTCGGTAACTCGAGACACGTTTCTTCCCCAGGTCACACACATTTGCTCAGTGTGCCCCTGTCGGCCATTGGTGAAGGTGAGGGTGGGGGTGGGAATGAGGATAGGGGTGGGAGTAGGGGATGGGGCGGGGGTACTGTCTTTGGCCATGACTGCTTAATATTCCATTTCCTTGTGTCTCCAAACAGCCAGGGTATCTCTGATGGCTTCTGGGTTAGGGGGCATTTGAGTTTCTGCAGGGTTGCCTAGGACAAGCTACAGAGGGTTCTGACTGTGACAGTTTGGTACACTCCAGCCTGCTCTCCCTGCCCTGGGAGTCTGGTGCCATCTCCCACAGTATCGACACTTTTCCTGCTCACATCATTAGTCCAAGACCCGAGCAGGGTCTCCCAACCAAGGAGCTGTTACTACGATGTGGGACTTTTTCTCTATGTCCCACACATACCAGGCACCAGTTTTCCTTCAGCACAGCTGGAGAGCCCACACCCACAGAATCCTCACCACAGGGAACTCCCAGATGCCTGAGGAAGATTACTAACAGCCACTGAGCAGAGAGCTAGAACAGAGATGCCTGGTGGCTGCCTGTGGGTCTCTGGGTGGCTTGTCTGTGTGCTGGGCTACCCAGGGATGCTCTCACCTTTGCCATTTACCTGAAGAACTTTGTGTAGGCCCATCCCCAGTAAACATTGCTAGAGCCAGCTGGAAGGAACCTGAAAAAGCATTCAATTCCTGGCTTCCTCCCCGGGTCTTGGCAGAGCCATGGGACAAGGAAATGTGTTGGGCTCAGGTGGGAGGTCAGAGAAGCTCCGCCTTAGGCAGTTTTTCAGTGAATTTGTAGTTATAAAAGTAGCCAAGGTGGACACACCTTTCATCACTTTCTGTGTCCCATGCTTCCTCCTCAAATATTCTTGAAGGACGATATATATCCCTATAGTGTTTTCAGAGCGGGTCTGCCCACAGCAAACTTTCCAGATTTTGGCTATTCAAAAATCTTCTGTTAGCCTAGTGTGGAGATGCTAGCACTCAGGAGGCAGAGGGAGGTGATCTCTATGTATTTGGGGCCAGCCAGGTCCATCTAGATAGTGAATTCCAGACCATACATAATTCGATTCTGGCTTATCTGGCTGTGTATGCAATTATAAATTTGAAACCATTTGCCCCTGGGATTTGAAGGTAAAGTATCCTGTTATCGAGGATGAGCTCAGATTTCACTCCCAGTCCCAGCCTACCTAAAGCCTTTTCCTTTGGCAGGTTTTAGGAGTCACTTTCCTTTGCTTGGTGTATTGAAATCCCTTGGTGCGTTGTTGTCGCTGGATTCTTTAAAACACGTATTCTCCTACTTTGGTGCTAAAGAGCCTTGGGGTGGAGTGGTGTTTAATTTGGAGACCCCTGGGTTGTGAAACTTCTGTGTTTTGTTTTTCCAGAAATATTCAGCGTAGATTTCAGCCTTCTGCTAAGGTCAAGTGCAGGGATGGCCAGTTACTGTTCATCGCATGCTGCTTGCTCTGGTCTCTTAATCCTTTATTCTATTTGAGCAGTAATTGGAATTCCTGATTATCCTCCGAGCTCTATTTGACCATTCCTCCTATGTCTTTTATTCATTTGTGCTATTTTTCAGAGCAGTTCTATATCCTGGTCTTTGGTCTTCTCTGCTGTATTTCTCTTCAAGGTTTGTCTTTTGTCTTAGTCCCATAGAGTTCTTCATTTCAACCATCATGAGTTTTTATGTCTGTGATCCCCACTGCTCTCATCTCATAACAGTTTGTTCCTGTTTTGTGATCCTGTAGCGTCTTCCCCTTTCACCCTGAAAGCATCAGAGTTCGTAGCGTTCTTGTTGCGTTGTGTTCTTTGTGCTGTTGCTGACTCTGTCTCCTTCCTAATGGTGCCTTTCCTCAAATCCTGGATTTTTCTGTGTGTTTGCTCACGAAATTGGCATCTCATTTAGTGTCTAGGCCTCTGTTGGCATTAGACCATTAAGGAAGTAGGCAGTGGCTACTTCTGAGGCATGTACGTTTCTCAGTGGGAATGGAAAGACCAGAATGTCCATCACACAGGGCGCCTCAGAAAGTGATCTCATTTTGGGTGCCCACGAATCTTCCAGGCTTCCAGAGCCTTGTCCTCCCTTTGTTCCTGAACATAACTCTTACTGTTCTTGTGGTATTAAGGCACCCCAGGTGCTCCTTGGCAGGGGTATGTCAAGAAGGTGAGGGGAACTGGTGAGGGTTGACGGCTGTCCTGAAGTAGAAACTCATCCTGTCTCCCTGTTAGAGGATCCTGGGGCATCCCTACTTTCTGCTTCCTTCAGGGTTACTCCCGCCCCTTCTCCCCTCCCACCCTACACACACTCTTGCTTTCTCTACCACCATGCAGAGCATTTCAGTCTCTCTGACTGAGGCCTTTTAAGCTTCCTGTCTGTTTCACTTTGGCATTTCAGGCCAGGGGATTTCTGTCTTACTTGAGGATCGGTATTATAGACTCACCACTTATCCTGTGGGTGATGGAGGTCATTGCTATGCATGGGATCTAGCCCAGGAAAGGGACAGGAGAGATACAGTCTTTGGTGGCTGGCACATCATAGTCCGTGTCATAGCTTCTGTGTGGCCACGTGATAGCTGGGCTGTCTCCTGCAGGAGAACAGCCTTCGCTAGGCTGACAGTCTCAGGGGTTCAGGTCCAGTTGTCTAGCTCCATTGTGTGGTCTGGGTCATGGCTGAGACAGAAGCAGGGCAGCAAGATGACATGGAAGAACAAAGCTGCCAGCTCTCTTGGCAGTCGAGAGCAAGGTGGTGGTGAGGATGCGGTGCTGGCTGGCTTCCTGTTTCCTCTAACTTGACCCATTGACCCCCAGCCTATGGGATGGTTCTACCCACATTTGGGTCTTCCCCCTTTATTTGATGCTTTCTTGAGATTCCCTCAGAGGCACACCCAGAAGTGTGCTTTACAAATCCTCAAGGTGCTTCTCATCCCAACCAAGTTGATAATCAAAATTAACCACTACCCCTTCCCTTGTTTAAAGTTGTAAGCACCCCTTACCTCTGCCATGGCAGAAGGTAGGGTAGAGAGCAGCTGCCTTGGTGGGAGTCTCCAAGAGACTGCTTTGATCTCTCCAGCTTCTTGCCTAAGAAGGTTAACCAAGGTTAAACTGCTTTAGTTTAACCTCAAGGAGGAGGACTTGGTTAATTATTAAGGAATGGGTTTCTCAAGGTTTGGCCCTGACTTGTCCAGTAGACTGATCCCCATCGTAATGTGCTCGGCCTGGAGGCACCAGCCAAACCCAGACAGAACAAGCCTGTTGTCATAGCCTGCTATTCACTCGTCTGTAATTCTGCATTTCTCTTTGAGCAAGCCTAGTGCGATGCATTCTAATTGGCCCCTGTGTTCGTGTGTTTCAGGGAGCAAGAGGGCCTAACGGTTCAGCTGGCGAGAAGGTAATTGAGTCCATCTCTTCTCCCCTCCACTTCCCTCTCCAGTGTACCCCTGGTCCAGAAGAGTGAATCCATAAATGTCACAGAGCAAAGAGAAGCACTTCCCAGAGTGGAGGCTCAGGGAAGATAGGCCAGCTGGGATGGTGGGGAGTCAACCTGGCGACGTTTCTCCTTCCTCAATACTCTTGCAAGCTCGTGAGCCAAGGGAAATGCCAATTAGTGAGACAGCTGTTCTGTGCCATCAAGCAGTGCCCATCAGAGGATTTCTAAACTTAATTAACATCAAGGAGTCACTGTCTGACTCCGGTGCTCATACTGCTTCTGCCAGGTGGGAGTTGCAGCTGGTAACCTGTCTTCTCCTTACAGGGTGATCCTGGCAACCGAGGCTTACCAGGTCCCCCAGGGAAAAACGGAGAAGTTGGCACTCCCGGGGTCATGGGACCGCCAGGGCCTCCTGGACCCCCTGGGCCTCCAGGCCCGGGATGTACAACAGAACTTGGATTTGAGGTACGTTTTTCCTTTCTGTGGCTGAAGAGTGATGGAGGATAAAGAGCATTGGAAGCCACAGAACACTGGGTACCGACCCCTGGGTACCGACCCCTGGGCAGAGGTTTCCTTGAGTCTGCTGTGAGCTCCTTGCCCCCAGCATCCTGCCGGGCTCAAGCCTGGCAGTGAACTCTGAAATCCTTGCTTCTTCCTCCCCCAGATCGAAGGCTCTGGGGACGTGCAACTGCTGAGCAAACCGGGAATCTCGGGACCCTCCTCTCCCAGTGTAGGTAGATTTTTATGAACTCTTTGATGAGGGCTGCCCTGCTGTTACCCCTGGGGGGAGGAGGCTATGGGGCCTTGCTTCGATGATCCACACTCACTATGCCTCCAACCCCACTCTGTACTGCCTGTAAGGTACTCACTGCAGTGAGGAAACTTGATAGTCATCTTCCGTCCCTACTGGCCATTCCCTCCTGACCTCTGTTTCATGGCTCCCTGTCACCGTGTTAGGCTCCCAGCAGGTGCCCACCCTGTCCATTCGCTCATCCCCAGTTACTGCCCTTGTCCCGAGTCGTACACCTGCATGAAGACACTCCCCTGGATATTATGATCACTGTCACATGGAACCCAGAGTCAAGTGCCCAGGGATTGATCACTAACACACAAGACAGTTTCCCGCACACACAGGATCTAAAGGTGGTGTCAGGAGGGCACTTCCATGCTGGGAGACGACCTCTGTGACTTGTTGTGTGTGGAGGCTTCTCTTCCAAGCTGGATCCATCACCCAGGACAGCATCCATTGGAGAGCTTAGGGAGAGATGCAAAAAGATAGGGTGTGCCAGCAAACAGAGAAAACCAAAGACTGTCTCCTCACCTGTTTGCTTATTTTTGTCAGGGTCCCAAAGGAGAAAAAGGAGAACAAGGAGCCAAGGTGAGTTAACCCATCAGAGGCAGGGTCTTTCTAGAAGGTTGTAGAAGCATTATCCTCGGGCTGTGAGCTTTGTTCTTAACTTCCTTCCCTCTGCTGCAACTAGGGTGACCGGGGAACGGATGGAATCAGCACTATGGGGCCACCAGGGCCCAGGGGTCCACCTGGGCGTGTCGAGGTCCTGTCCAGTGTGAGTATCATCCAGGTTTTGCCACATGCTTTCTGCTTTGCTAAGGGGATAGCAGGTAACCTGTCACTTCAGGACTTTGAGGCTGGTGGCTCACAGGGTGTCCAGGCCTGCACCTGCCAGCATGCTCACCTGTCTGTTCCTGCCCCCTCCACACCACCACACTGCTACACACAACCTTCAAAGTCTGCTCTTCTGCTGGGCAAGGTCAGGAGTCAGACAACTGCCTAGAAAGTACTGGAGTCTCGAGGAAGCCCCAAATAAGTGCTCCAGAAAGACTCTGAGCTAGTTAAGAAGGCAAGTCAAAGCTGAAGACACAGGCCTGGGATCACCTTCACTGCTGGCAGAGAGAGTACTGATGGCCTTAACCCTGTGGGAGAGCCACTAATTCCAGAGTCACTGATACTGAACTCACTAATTCTAGAGTCAGACAAGAGAGAAGGACAGTGCTGAGACTGCTCCAAACTTCCATCAGGAAGCATCCCCCATCTTCCAGGGTGGGGTTAAAGAGACAAAGAGGAGCTAAGGTTATACCCCTGAGGGCCAGTTCTTGTTGGGAGGTGTCTTCAGAAGAGCTCATTGGATGGCTCTTTGTTTAAGAAAAGGTATTAGTAGACAGATTCCAATATTTCACTGGAAAAGCTCGCTGCATGGATGAGCAAACCAAGCCTCTCCCAACTCTGACCCCCCCCACCCCCATTCCCAGGGAGGCAGAAGTGTGTGGTTTTCATGTCACCATCAATCCCTATGAGGAAGCAAAGGCTTGGCAACGCCTGTCCTTCCACGTGCCCCTTACCTTCTGCCTGTTCCCACCTGAGTGTCATTTAAACCTCTGCATCCACCATCAACACTGATGCAGACACTCGTGCCCAAAGCAGAAGTCCCAAAGACCTGGGAAAAGAATGGCCAGAGTTAAGAGGAGAAAGAGTATGATTTAAAAGTGCCAAGCCTGTGGGGAGGGAAATAGACAATCTTGAGTGCGTGTGGGGGAAGTGTAAATTGCATGGCCCCTTTGGAGGGCTCCCTGACAGTCTGTTCAAACTAAAAATAGATGTCTTCCAGAATCGCACATGGAAGGCTCCACACAAGATGATTGAGTAGGGAAGAATGAGTTGAAGGGAGGGTAGAGGGCCTAATGCCATTATCTAAAGTAACGACATACATGAGTTATATTACACACACATGCTTAATATGGGCACACACATGTATGTATATATGTATATATGCATGCATGTATGCATGTATGTATGTATGTATACATATGCTTATAACTTCAAAAGAAAGAAGGAATTCATCTACTGGGTAATTTTAAAGTTAATTTAAAAGGAAAAGTGACAGGCAGGCTGGGGCTGTTTGACGGGGAGTGGGAGGGCTGGGTGTGTTTGGCAGTGACTTTGGGGTGTGATCAATGTACTCCATACTGGGTGACTTCAATTAAGGTCTCTTTGCCAGAAGCAAGGAGGAGCGCTTGTCTTTCTTTGTCCTCACTGTGAAATTTTTTCTCTTTCAGTCTTTGATCAACATCACCAATGGAGTCATGAATTTCTCAGACATTCCTGAGCTCATGGGGCCTCCGGTTTGTATCTGCATCTGTCCTTGAGTGAGGTTTCTACCCAGAAGCCCTCGTGGAAACTGTTGGGTTTTAGCTCCCGGAGGCATAGAGCCAGAGTCTATCAAAGTCGGAAAGAAGGAAGCCTACATCATTGAGTTTATATAATCCTAAATCTGTGGTGCAGAGTTGTGTTCAGGGAGCAGATGTGGTCAGTCCTGTGCGCCAGAAATCTGTGTGAGATAGAAGAGCACCTGGAACCACCCCTGAGCAGGGTCGTGGGCCTACCTGTACCTGCTCAGTCTCATTTCTTAGAACAGGATGCTGATAATGGGACACTGGAGCCAGAGGAGGATTGACACCCACCCCACTCTTTCTCACACCATTTTAGAGATTAATAAATCAACTCAATGTCCCCCTTGAGTCTCATGCTTGACAGGGTCCCAAAAGAAGGGGTCCCCATGGCATCTGATGGGGACCAGGGAGGAGAAATGCTGGCCATAGGAGCCTTGGGGGTCCACCCTCATCTCTGATGACCACTCAGAGTCCCTGGTTCTCTTTCCAGACGTTGGAACTATTTATATGAGGCAGAGAAGGGGAAAGTGCTTAGCACACCATAGTACTTGGCAAGTCACTCTGTAGCCAGAGATACATGCCCATAGCTGTGTATAGCAGATATCCATTGGGGCAGCCTGCCCTGCAGCACCCAGAGAGGTCAGCCATCCATGTTGTGTGGAGGCGGGGAAGGACCCGGAATATACCTCAAGATTTCTGCAGCTATCTGGATGATGCCCCTGCCCTAGCTTCCTTCTGCGGAACAAGCATCTGTTTAGGGTGCTAGTGGGTGGATAGCAGAGCAAGGGAGACAGCCTAAACATCATCAGCAGCATCTCTGAGCTGCTGGGCCCTGGGCCCCTGGTACCCGAATCCCAGGCCTCACCTTCTGTATTTCTTCCCCATCAATGTCTTCCCTGAGGGTCAATCCAGGTCCTCCTCGTCCCTACAGCTGGATCAACCTTCTACTTACTCTGTAGCAACTTCCTCCTAAGAGAACTCAAGTATTACATTCATGCCCCCGCCCCATAGTCACTGGGTTAAGAAACTTGTTTCTAACTAGTTCTTTTTAAAATGTAATTTATTAACATTGTGTGTGTGTGTGTGTGTGTGTGTGTGTGTGTCTGTCTGTCTGTCTGTCTGTCTGTCCTGTCAAACTCCTGTCCCTTTAATAGCATCAGCAGTCTGGACTTGGCAGGAATGACAGGTTGTGATGCAGTGTGGTGAAGTACACACTGTTTGTCAGACCCTTTAAAGATTTCCCCATCCCTTTCATAAAAGTCTAGTTCCCGGCAGGCACGGACCCTCTTCTCCCCCAGCCTCCCAGCCTATCCTCAAGCCCATCTTCAGAGCTGACTTCCCTGTTCCCGTGCTGTCCATCCCTGCCCCTGGGAACTTCACACTCAGAGGACTCTCCAGTGGAGAACAGGGGCAGGCCTGGGTATCGGCTGTGACTCTGGATGCCTGAAGGCAGATCCCGCCTCTCTTTAACCAGCTGTGTGATTCTGGGTGGCACTTTCCCTCCCGGTCCTCAGCATAACCTTCTACAAAATGGGACAGTGATCCACACTGGGTGGAAATGGGCTTGGATCCTTGGCAGATCCCTGGCGGGGGTGGGGGAGTCAGTGACTTAGCCAGGTTCCCATGCCATCCCTGCTGGATTAAATAGGCTCAGGCCTTTGCCCTCTTGAGGGACCGTGGCCCATGAGGCACAGTACTCCTGACTCTGAAAACTCTTTGTGTTTGGTGTGTTGCAGGGGCCAGATGGAGTGCCGGGGCTGCCAGGATTCCCAGTGAGTACTGCAGTATCTAGCTTCCACCTGTGCTCAGAGGCTAGGCTCATCTTGTTCAACCCCTGAGATGCTGTCCCTCCATCCCTCACGACCAAGTCTTAGCTCCAGTTCACACATTCATATTTTTCATACTCTCCGCAGATATGTCCTCTCCTTTGAGACCCATAAGGTTTATTTTTACCATCTTGTAGTAATTCTTTCCTGCTGTAAGTGAGAGGCTCTCTCCTGTGTGTATCTACTTTTATGATAGCTACAGAGGGTCTTATGTCTTAACCCCTGGACCATCCAGTCCTGGGAAGTAGCTGGGTGACTCTAGCATATCAAGTGACAGTCTGTGAAGATAAACATAGTCCCTCAAAACATAGGAAGTCGGTAGTGCATGGGACAGAGGAGAGCCTCAGGATGGAAGGCTGGTAATGAACAGCCTGTGTGTGCCTTTATAGGAGGGCGACATGGCTTTGCAGTAGAAGCGATTGGTTTTGTCTAGAGTTTGTGCCTATGCAGAAGGCCAGAGTGGCCGCAGGGAGAGATCAGCACAGCTTCTTTGAAACTCTGCAACTTGGAAAGGCCTGAGGCGCCATGTCCGGGACAAGTGAAGGAAACAGATAAAAACACTGCAGGAGTGCTCTCCTGATGGCTGAACTGTAGATGATCTCCTCTTATCTTTTCATACTTTCCAGAACTTTTAATACAATGAAGCTCTTTTACATTTCTAAATGAACATAAACTGTGAAGATGGTTTAAAAATATCATATCCACTAGACATTAGAACAGAGGAGGGAGCAAGCGGGGAACAGCCTTGCAGTTAGTGGGAAAAGAGGTCCGACCTCAGCTGCAGCCCCGCCCCCTCCCCCGCCGCCCCCCCCCACCCCCAGGTGGCTGCCTCAAGTCTGAGGGCACATTCTGGAACATTCCAGCATGGTTGTGTGCTCTGAGGGGCCCTTGCAGGGAGGTAGGGAGGCCGTATGAACAGGAGCCAGGCCGCACACCCCAGATGTGAGTCTTCATCTGACAGATTCGGCCTAGTGGTCTTTTACTTAAAATTATTTGAAAAATAAAGATGAACAAAAAGTTCACTGCCAAACAATAACACTCATGTTTTCAGGACGCTGCTCTGGTGGAAAGCAGACCCTTTCGCTTGTCTTGCTAAATAGCAATAAAGCAATAAAATGTCTTGGGGCAGTGGACACCACAAGTGGCCAAGTCACGAATGTTCTGTGTCTGCTGGAGTTGAGGATCATGGACTCTGGCTGAAGTGTAGGATGTGGTTCTGCAGAGGGTACTGGGCAGCCCAGCAAGGGGTTGGGAGTACAAGCTTTAGTGTAGGGCAACAGGTCTGGTGCAAGGAGGTGAAGGGAACAGGCTAACCTCCACGGTGCGGGAGATGAAGTATGAGTCCCAGTCAAGATTAATGGCAGGCTAGGATGCTGGATCCCATCTTGTGAGGTGGATGTTAGGCCAGCAGGTAGAGGATGTCCAGGGCAGCTGTGGGCGAGTCAGCCCGGGGGGACCAGGTAAAAGCAGGTCCAAGTCTGTCTGCCCGGAGAAAACCAGCATTCAAAGGAGCTATGCTATCTAGGGGAGCAAGGACAGGCTCAAGTTCTCTACCAAAGAATTAAAAGGCAGGAAAGAATTGTTACTGGGAGTCTTGGGAAGTTCCAACAGCAGATCTATCCTGTACCACCACGGGAATCAGGGTCTCCTTGTGGGGTTCTCACTTTCATTAATAAAAGAATTAAGAACATACTCAAGTGGAGGCACAAGGACACTTAGAAGGAAAACCCAGGGTAGGCAAGTTGTAAATCTCACAGCTGCCTGGAGGAGGAGAAAGGAGAAGATAAACATGGAGATCAGCCAGCTGGTGGCCGGAGACCACCCAGCTGGGACAGGGCTTGAGAAAAAGCAAGGAAGCCAAAGCCTTGATTAGGGAGGGACTTTAAAAGCATCTTTATGCTCTGGCCAGCATCCAAAAGGAAAGGACAGGAGAAATAGACCCATCTGAGGAAAGAATAGTTGACCGAGCCCCATCCCACCCCCCCCAGGGGTCTGGGAAGGAAGACCTCTTAGCTGCAGCCCCCAAGATGGCTGCTTCAAGTCTGAGGGCACATTCTGGAACGTTCCAACATTCTTTCCTCCATGAGAATGACTGTGTGCTCTGAGGGGGCCAGTCTTCCTAGGAGTGTTCCCTAGGCAGCTCCCTGTATGCTCCTCTGGGGCATCCTTCTCCACAGCAATGCGGGCTCTCCGGGCCTCCAACGACCCGGCTTGCTTTCTGCCCACAGTTTCTTGCCTCCTTACAGTTAGAAAAAGATCAGAGCTAATCATGACGTCTGCCTGCTTGATAAGAGCGTGTTCTGAGAGAGGCTCTGGGGAGAGACAGAGACAAAGACACAGAGACACAGAGACAGACAAGACAGAGAGAAACAGACACAGACAGAGATGTTTTTCTGTTTGGGGGGAGAAACTTTTAACCGTAACACAGTGCCCTCCAATGATTCTTTGCAGGGTCCCAGAGGACCAAAAGGTGACACGGGAGTGCCTGGATTCCCAGGGCTAAAAGGAGAACAGGTAGGGGCTCAGGTGGGGATGTGCTTGGAATTTGCTGGCCATTCCCATTTGGCCAACTGTTTCCTTCTGGAGACACAGTTCCTATGGTACAATTCAGTGACATTTAAAAAATTCCCAATCATCACTACTCTCTACTACCAGGATGCTTTCTTTAATTGAAATTTATTGTCTTATTTTTTATATGGAAGAATATTTTGCCTGCTTGTAACTCTGTATAGCACATGCATGCAGTGATTGCTGAGGCCAGAAGAAGGCATGAAATCCCTTGAAACTGAAGATAATGAAGGTTGTTAGGGGCCATGTGGGTGCTGGGACTTGAACTCCGGTCCTCTGGAAGAACAGCCTGGTGCTCTTAACCTCTGAGCCTTCTCTCCAGCCCATGGAATGTTTTTTATTGTCCTGAAGAAATGCTGTGCCTTTTCGCAGACACCCTCTAGCTGATGACTTCTCTGATCTCACACAGAAGGGGGCTGTTGATTCTGCCCTTCCCCTCTCTGAAGAGAGTATGACCCCTAGAATGCTGTTCTCACACATTGAGCCATCCTGTTTCCTGCTTATCATATGTGCTGCCTGACAACAGACTTTTCTGGAACTCTGGGATTAGTACCGAGTCTGGGCTGCAAATGACACTTGCTGGCTGGAAGAATGTAAAATCAGTGAATGAAATGAACTCCAATATTTGGTGATTGTAAGTTGGGACCCAGACATCACCACTAATATTGTATAGTTAGAGTAATTATTGTATAATTGGAACAAATGTTATGCAGGGGACTTCTGGAGAAGCTCGGGGTTCAGAGCCACCCTTTGTACCCCTACACAGCCTCTTACAATCAACTTTTGGGTAGTTTTTCATAGCTGAGGGGGACAGAAGCATCCATAAGTAGACAGCAAAGACTCTGGCTTATACTCGTGCATTCCCTTCTCCGTCTGTGTGCTACCCCTCTCTCATCTATTGATCCCCTAGGGAGCCTGGCAGTTTCTTATACCAAGTATAGGAAGACAAAGGCAGGAAAGCAGTGCAGATGGTCAGGGTGCCCCCTCCCCATTTCAGAGGCTGCACATGGGTGGGCTGTACCTCCCAGGGGAGTCTAGAAGGAATATCTTTGATAGGAGTGAGGACTGGAAGTTCTCTGGGCTTTCTTTCTCATGTGCCACATTGCCCACAGGACAAGGAAAGAGGCCCCAGAGACTTGGTCTTCAACACTAAGAAGTAGAGAGCTCAGTGTGTTGGGCAAAGTTTGGAAGCATGTGAGAGTGGTGATGTCTGGGTCCCTATGGTGGGTTTGCAGAGACGGGGTGGATTGGGTTGACTCTGGCAGTCCTTGCTACCCATGTTCCTTTTTCTGTGTGGCAAAGTAGGTAGACCTAAGACTCTAGATCCCCAGAGGCTACTCCTGCTGCTAATTCTCTGTCACTTTACATGTCTGGGACAGACACCAGGCACCTCTGCTCCAGCTCTTACAACAACTGCACTTCCTGCTGCTCTGCCTCTAATGCCCCTGTGCTTGCCTCTTCCTGCTGCTCAGAACACAAAGTGGTAAGACCCACATGCCAGTTGCGGGCTCTGGGGGATGGAGAGAGACGTGTCCCTTCTCACTTTGGTGCCCCACTTCCGCCTGGAAAGGAGGGTTGCTCTATTGCCAGCCCAGTTGCCCAGGGCTAGTGCAGAGGCCTAGAAGGATGCTAGTTTCCCCACATGGCCTTCTGTTCTGCATGCATGTCTTTCTGGAACTCTGGGGATAGTAGATGAGCCTATTGAGGGCAGGATTTAAGAACAGTATCCTGCGTCCTTACCCCTAGTCTCCCATCATCTCTTTCCCAGCATCTAGGATAGCTCTGCTTAACCAATAAGCTCTTCACACAGAGGCTTGGAGAATGGAGGACAGCTGCACATCAAGACAGGTGGCTCTTGTATTGAGAGAGGCACCATGCATATAGCGTTGTCTCTCCCAGTTTCAACTGTTTAAACAACAGTAAGGATTCTTGGTGGGGACAAGTCTCAAGTCATTAGGAAAGCAAACTATCAGATTTGTAAGGAAGGAGCTAGATGTCCAGGATGTCCTGGAAGGACATCCTATGGCAAGAAGTATGCTGGGGCAGGATGCTGAGGTCTGAAAATGAGGGTCCAGATCTGTCCTCGATTAGAGCCCTTGAGGGTGCACTTGAACAGTTAACCCAGACAACGTGTGAAAGAAAGACCTCAGAAAACATTCCATCATGCAAGAGGCTTTTGCAATCCTTTAGCAAGAAGGCTTTGCTGGAGTAGCAGGGCTGGAGGGGTGGTCTGAAGTTGAGAAGCTATGGCAGCAGAATGGAGAGCTCTGAAACATGACCTCTCAAACAAGGTGTCAGGAGGAGGCTGGACCTTAAAAGATTCTCTGCATTGCAGGGCGAGAAGGGAGAGCCTGGTGCCATCTTGACTGGGGACATCCCACTGGAAATGGTGAAGGGGAGAAAGGTAATTCTGTCAGCACACTCTGAAGACATACATATGCTTTGACTCGCCATCTTTGGCTATATCTTAAGCAGTGTTTTCTGAGTGACAAGTGCCTGTCTCCTGTTTTAGGGTGAACCTGGAGTTCATGGAGCACCAGGACCTATGGTAAGCTGGGTGTCTCTCCGCTGGGTTGGGACATGCGTTCACCGTGCTTTGGCTGACTTAGATTGAAAATATACAAGGTAATGCAGTAACAGGTGGCAGAGCAATGTGTCTGTGTTTGTAGGAGGCGAACTACAGGGACATAGACTTCTTAGTGGTTGCCAGGCCCACATAAGTCTCTCAAAAACAAACAAAACAGGATGGAGGGAAGAGAGATGGCTCAGTGGTAAAGAGAACCTGCTGTTCTTGCAGAGGACCCAGGTTCGGTCCCCAATACCTACATGGTGAATTAGCTATGTATAACTCCAGTTCCAGGGGACCTGGAATCCTCTTGTAGCTTCAGTAGACACCAGGTATGGACATAGTACACTACATACATGCAGGCAAAACACTATTACATATAATAACACATAAATCTAAACAACAATAAACGACCCCCCACTGGTTGACCATTGGAGTGTCCCATTTCTCATTCTTGAATAACCCACTGTGGTTACTTCCTGCTCGACCTCAGCCTCCAACAGTGACTTCAGCATCTTTTGGATCCAAAGTCAAAAGAATGTGTTTAGTTAGAAGTCTAAGACAGGAGAAAGTGGAATAAACTGTAAAGGACAATGATCCTCACTTCTAACCCGTTCCACTGGTCAGAACTCAGATTAATGGGGGCCCCCTGATGTGTAGTGCAGCTGTGTGTCCAGGAAGCAGAGTAGAATTGGTGAGAACTGACGGATGCCAGGGAGCCCCACAAGGAGCCTCACATGGGTCTGCCGTGTTATTTCTTTGGGGGTGGGGCATGCCCTCCTCTCTTTCTGGGCTCTTTCGGCCCATCTGTATGATGAATGGATTGGATTCATGCTAGATAGTTTCACAGGCTCTTTGACTTTGCTCTTTTAGAAATTGGTAGCACACTCAGACTTTTGAACACTTCTGAGTTCTTTCTCCCAAGCATGAACCCTAAACTTCCCTGTGGTGCATTCACACACACACACACACACACAAAACCCACCTCAAATGAAAAAAAGATCAGGTGCGGCTCACCGCTGAGGTTCAGACACTGTGTAAGCTTCCTAAGGGATATTTCTTTTCAGTCTCACACACTTCTGGTGTGATCACATGACCACCCCTCAAGTCTATATATAAGGAAACAGGAGTTCAAAGAAGACAAGTATGTGTAAGAAAGTGGGAGACTTGAGGCCAACCTGGCATGCCCTGTGTCTGTTGGGGCTCCCTCACCTACCTCCACCCCTCCACACAACCTCCAAAAGATAAGCTGCCATCTATCTATCTATCTATCTATCTATCTATCTATCTATCTATCTATCTATCTATCTATCTATCTATCTGTCTATCTATCTGAGCCCGATGAACTGTCAGAGTCCACGGGGCATCTGTTTGACTGAAGTTGGACTTCAGGCCTGGAGAGAAAGGTTCGCACTTGAGTGAATACCTATGTGTCTCAAGCATATCCTTCAGAAAACCTTCTGAGGCTTTTGGGTCCCTGAAGTCAGGCAGAAAAGCCCGAATATAGAATACATGAGCTGAGAGTGAAGGCAGATGGGAGAGTCTTGTTCCCAACTGGTTAACCACTCAGTAACCTCCAGTTATATGGGAAATGCAAACAGTTAGTAGTGGGGCCAGCAGGAGGCTCCAGATGGCTATGGCAGGTGTCCCACTGAAGGCCAGCTTGTGCACAGCTTGCCAAACACAGGCAATAAGGGCACCTTTTAATTTGCATAATGCTTCCATCTGGGCTAACTATGGCCTTAGAGACCAGCATAGCTTACGACTCTTTTACAAAAATGCTAAGGCTTGTAACTCAAAATGTGGTCTGTGGATCAGCATCCCTGATATCACCTGGGAGCTTAGTAAAAAAGCAAAACGCAGGCCCTGGCCCATATGCAGGCTCAGACATTCTTGAACTGCACTTTCATGAGATCCAGGACACTCCATGTACATGCGCACATGGGACATGTTTCAGAGAACCACCTACCAAGTGGCCCACTCATGCCCTGGAAACTCCCTTTATTTTTGCTTTTCTCTTCCCTAAGAGTAATATATATCAGAGATTTTTTCATGCTGACCCTGTCTTAATGCATCTTTTAGGACATGCTATCTGTGGTAATGGTGGTGGGCAGAGGGGTTTGAGGCCCCGGACATAATCATAGCTGCCATTCCTCAGGCTCCAGTAGACAAGATGATTTCTCCGGGAGCTTGGATCAGGGCAGTGACTCAAGAAGTATGCAAACCCAGAAAACCATCACTGAACTGGAGTTCATGGGTCAGGAACTCTATAGGAGGGCTGAGGCACCATACTGAGGCTTGGCTTCAAGATGGGTGGGAGCGGGGCAGAGACTACATCCTCCAGCCGGTGCTTGGGCAGACTGGCAAAGGGACGAGCAGGGCTGATTCAGAATAGAGGACATGGCATTTGCTAGCCTGGTGCTTGTTTTCTCCTAGGGACCCAAAGGACCACCAGGACACAAAGGAGAATTTGGCCTCCCAGGACGACCTGTAGGTATCAGTGTTCCCCCAGACTAAAGGGTGGGGCATGTGGTGACTAGGCTGGCCCACAGCAAGAACTCACTAAGATGTCTTGTGTGCACCTCAGGGTCGCCCAGGACTGAATGGTCTCAAGGGTGCCAAAGGAGATCGAGGGGTCACGCTGCCTGTGAGTACCACCGCTGCCACATTGGCACCTCATGCCCTGGGGACTGCAGTGCAGACCAGATCCTGTTAGAGAGGGACCAGTACCGTGAAGTTCAGTGAGTGGGGCCTGCAGAATACATGTTCAGGGGAGCTTTCTTTTTTCATCATCACTTCCAGAGGTCCTCATGCTCGGCTCTGCCCCCCCACCCCATCTCACTCTCAGGAGGGTCCTGTCCCACTTAGATCACTCCCACGCTGAAGAATGTCAGTCTCCCCAATGCAGATTCCAGACAGAAAGGAGAAGGAAGGAAAAGGGGATCTGAGCATCCTGTGTCCCCTCCTGGGCTCCTGTGCATGGCTCAGGAATGCAGATCTTAACCGAGCATTGCTCCAGGAACCAGAGTCTGGGTCCCAATTTCAGTTTTCTGTAAGCTGCTGTGTGGTTTTGAGCAGGTTGTATCCCCTCTCTGGGCCTCATTATTTGTGGGTGTCAACCAGGATGGCATAGATGTTCTGTTGCCTCCCTCATGCTTTACCTACCTTTATAGTATGGCCCGGATGTGGGAGTGCTCTGTTGATGGGCAGGCAGACCAAGGCAGAAGTTTCCGGAAGCTCCTCCCTCCCCTGCTTCCAGCCCTGAGTGTGTGGCCAATGCTGTAGTTGCCCCCGCATCCTTAAACTCAATAGCAGCTTTTTTTTTCTTCCTTCAGGGTCCACCTGGCCTACCTGGGCCCCCAGGACCTCCAGGACCCCCTGGAGCTGTGGTTAACATCAAAGGCGTAAGTTAGGATGGGACTGGGGGAGACTTTCTTGGGGACCCTGCAATGGGCACCAGATTGGCCTCAGCTGGAGCTAACTAGGATTCCTGATGGCTTTACCCCTCGTATTCTCTTCCTGCAGGCTGTTTTTCCAGTACCTGCCCGGCCACACTGCAAAACACCAGTAAGTAGCTCGCACGCATGTCTTCGGCCACAGGCTAAGTACCAGTGCCAGTTCTAAGAAACGGATCCATCTTGCCTTGGGCACTTTTCATCCCTGTATGTCTACTCCAGTGTCTTTCATCCATGTATAGACCCTTAAAGATCTAGAAGTTTCTAGATAATAGACCCTGGTAATGAAATACCTGCACACTGGCTTATTTCAATATGATCTGTACAGCTAGTCCTCTGTTAGTGAAACCACATTTGGCCTCCTGGGAAGGAGGAGCACAAAACTGCAAAATAGACTCCCTCGTAACTAAAAGAAGTGACCCTGACTCACAGCCTCGGAGCTGGGAACCTTGGGTTGAGATTTGTCCATTCCATCCTTCCTGTTGATTGGGTTACCACTCACCACACCACCCCAAGAGGCAAGTATTATCTCTCCCCTTTATCATGGGAAGACAGCTAACCACAGAAGCTCTTTGGTTAGCCCAAGGTCACGGAGCATGGGGCAGCTGGGACCACAGCTCAGATCTCCTGGTCACCAGGAAGCAGGTGCGGGCACTGTGATCCCTCCCCCAGCCCCCCCTCCCCCAGGCAGTTGGCAGCACTGTCCGTAGGATTTCGCCAGTATCATAGAGAGACATTTATTTCTGTGAGGAAACACGGGGACAGGCATGAGTCATGGATCTGTGTGTAATCATTCTCTCATTCTTTCAGTAAATATTTACTGAGCTCTCACCAGTGCCAAGGACTCTGCTAGGCCCCGGGGGACACAGGAATGGCCTAGACAGACGTAGTCTCTGCTTTCTGGAGTTTGCAAGTGATCATTTCAAAATATTCTTTGAAGTGGGCTTAAATTGATATCCTGTGGGAATGGGAATGCTGCTGGTCTCTGATGCTTCTAACTGATGCAGGCCGGCTGGCTGTGGGTTGGCCTAGGCCTACATCCAAGTCTGACCTTTGAGGCATCCAAGTGGGCAGCCCAGGATCTAAGCATACTAGCCTGGAAGGCAGAGCTCGGGATGCCCCTGGCAGTGCTGAAGCTCCAGGTGAGTCCGACAGCAGCACCGAGAGCATGTTTATACAGATAACTGTAGAGCGGCATCTGCTGCAAGTGAAGGTTCTGGAGACACTCCAAGAGAGCTGTGCATCTCCTCGTACAAGGCCAGAAGGCTGCCTAGGTCCCACTGTTTATGAGTGCGGAAGGTCCCTCCTCCCAACACAGAGCCCCGTCTCATTACCCACAAACAATCCCAGCACATCAAGTAGGAGACAGGACACCACAAACTTTAGACTGCTGTGGGAATGGTACTGCAGTTCCACAACCTGTAATGGAACCCTGTGCAATATCTACACTTGTGAAGATGGTGGAACAATTATGGAGCTACTTGATAGCAATGCCAGATTCAACCTGTTTGGAGTGAGTTTTGTTTTGTTTTAATTTCCTGTGGCATACCGGGACACCATGGCATTTGGAGGCATGGATGTTTCCTACGAGGCTCTCAAAGTAGATATTATCAAACAGAAACATACCCAGCACTTTACAAGCACTTTACAATCGTGGCAGTTAACACCCCCACCACCTTGCTTAACCAGAATTTCTGCAATGCTCATCCTTAGTTTTTTTTCTAGAAGGTTCCTTCCTCTTCCCAATATCTTTTCATGATGACCCCCAGGCAGCTTGCAATCCCCACCTATAAGCACAGAAAGATCCCAGATCTAGGCAGAACATCATCTGGGGAAAGTTGGAGGCAGAGTGGGATGGTTACCTTTAATTATCAACACAGAATAATCGAGGATTGCCTGAGAAGAGTCTCTGTAAGGGACTGTCTAGATCAGGTTGGCCTGGGATCATCTATATCACCTAAACCGAGACAGGAAAACCTGCCCACTGTGAGTGGCACCATTCCCTAGGTAAGAGATTCTAATCTGTTTCAGAGCGGAGAACGTGAGCTGCGCACTCACTTGCGTAAATTACTTCATTGCTCTCTGCTCTTGACTGTGGGTTTAATGTGACTAGCTGCTTCCTCGCAATGCTACCTTCACTTCATAGCAGTGATGGACTGTAACCTGGAGTTGTAAACCAAACAAGCCCTCTCTCCCCTAAGTTGCTTTTGCTAGGATTTCCTATCACAGTAACAAGAAATGAAGCTAAGACAATTGAACAGTGTTACCTAACCCCTGTCATCTAATGAAGAGTCCATAAAAGCCCCTCCAATCTAATGACGGCCCAGTTATTTATCACTGCCACTGCTGCCAGACCCGTGCCTTATGCCTGTCTCTGATTACACTCAGTAGCAAAGCAGACGACTGACCCAGCTTCAGAACTCGCCCAGAGCTGGCTCGGACACTTGGCCTCACATGTGAGCCAATCCTAATTGATAAGAGAGAAGGCCAAGACACTCAGCATTGGCTGCACTTGCGAACACTGTCTGAAAGCCTCGTGTTTCCCTTTTGCTGAGATTTTTGGCCAGAAATCTTGATGCTGTGTGCTCGAGGCCAGCTACATCATGGGTTTCCCAAATGAAGGCCCGGGAAGTCTGTGTTGAGGGTGCTGGGGAGTCTGGGGCTCTAAAGCCAAATAGAAGCCTGGCCCTGTGTCATTTCATCCTCTGTGATTTGTCCCTATGACTGTGACTACCCAGACAACTGGTGGGGCAGGGCTTCCCATGTCTGACTGGGTCTTTCTCTCTCCCCAGGTTGGTACCGCTCACCCTGGCAACCCAGAGCTTGTCACTTTCCACGGTACACACTCTCTTCTTCACGGCTTCTCAGGGACATTCCTGATCTAGTACCTGGAGATGTTTACATGTGTCTGGTGCTGGCCACAGATGAGGTGGTCAGGAAGGGCTGGCTGGGTGTGGGAGACGGGTAGCAGCTGAGCTGTGGGTCACACCTCTGTCTGGTTTCCTCATGAACCTGTGTGTATCCCAGGCAGCGGGAAGCACTTCCTCTGTTCATTTTCCTTTGCTAATCTGTTCAGAAGACAGTCATGGATGCCTGCTTGGTGCTGTCCCACACTTTTCCTGCCTACTCAGTCCTTAAAATAGTTCAAGTGACAGGAACCATTAAAACTAATTATAGGACAGGAAGGATGTCTCAGCTGGAAAAGGCAAGGTCTGAAGCTCTGAGTTCAATACCCAGATCCCACATCTGTAATAATAATAATAATAATAATAATAATAACAACAACATCAACAGCAACAACAATAACTGGGCTTGGTGGACCACAATGGAAGAATGACAGCCAAGGGCATCCTCTGGTCTTCACACACATTTCATACGTGGGTATTGCACCTGCATACACTCACACACACACACACACACACACAGATGCTCACACACACACTCACATACACAGACACACACTCACACACACAGACACACACTCACACAGAGAGAGAGAGAGAGAAGTAATCCAAGAAAGAACCACAAGTGCTTAGAAGACCCTTGCCTTAGTGTACCTATGTGAGCATCTTGGGGAAGCATGTTTGAACTGCAGGACTCTAGGCCAGAGAGTAGCTCTGTGGCAGAGCACTTTCCAGGCATGTGTGAGTCCTTAGGTTTGATCCACAGTGCTGTGAGGAAAGAGTAAGGCAAGACACAGTGACACATACTTATAATCCCAGTACTCAAGAGGCTGAGGTAAGAAGATCATAAGTTCAAGGTCAGCATCTGCCCTGCAACAATCCATTGGAACCTGCATGGTCTTAGCCTCCTGGTGGAGCTTGTGAGAAACCTTGTTCAGTGTGTGTGTGTGTGTGTGTGTGTGTGTGTGTGTGTGTGTGTGTAGGTGTGGGGTAGAGAGGGGTGAGAGGGGTTAGTAAATGGTAGCATGCTCAGCCTCTCAAGAACACACCAGAGAGGGACAGGCCTGTAAGAAAACAGTCACTCTAATCTTCTTCAACCTTCATACCTTGTCACCCAAAGTCTGGCTTTTGGTCAGAGAATTGAAACACAGCATAAACAAGGGAAAAGTCTTTCTCTGCCATCCCCTGCAGCTTGGCCGTGTCACCTGGTCTGCTGGGTATGGGTCTCCCTAATGATGTCTTCCGTATTTTTTGTTATTTTGGTCGTCAAGTCCAAGTAATGCTCTAACTTGGTGCTCAGACCTGCGCTAAGGCCCCATTCTCCTTGGTGCCAGGTGAACCTATGTTTTATGGGATTTTGTTGTCAATTGAAGAAAGATCTCTCTATGTAGCTCTTGATGACCTGAAACTCACAGAGATCCACCTGCCTCTGCCACTTGACAACTGGGATTAAAGGCATGATTGCCTTTGGCTTATTTATAATTCATATTATGATGTACACTATAGTTTATATTAGCTGCTACTGGTGGTAGGCCTTGGGTGGGAATGGAGCTGGGTTTGCCATTGCAGATCTTCAGTTGCTCTCGGTCCTTTGAGGCTCTCCTGGGAGGAGGGACAGGAGCAGAACTTCTTGGATGTGCTTGCCCTGGTGAGAGGTGGTATTCTATAAACATGTCTGGGAGTTACTGCATCTCAGGGGAACACCTATGGTTGCCATACTCACTAGCTTCTCCTTCACTGAGAAGGAAGTCACTCCTTGACTGAGGCCTCAGTGGGAACCTACAGTCCTCTGCTTATGCCCTTAGTCTCAGAGGCGTCCCATCATCAGTGGGATCGAGGCCCATGTGGTTGTAGTTCTTGTTACTCCTAGTGGGCTCCACCACATTGCTGGTGCTCTTGGCTCTTCTACGTTGAGCAAGCCTGTGCCTACAAACCTTATGATACTACCTCTAGTCTAGAGAACACTAAAAGATTAATCTGCTACACTTTTTAGGGGTTGTGAATTGGGTGGTCTTACATCCGCCTTTAGCTCCCATTAAGGGGAAGGAGAGAGGTCTTCCCTTCCTAAGCCTCCGTCACATGTGTCTCTCTTAGTAGAGTAGAAAAAAAATGGCGGGTGTAGAAGTCCAGCTCCTCAGACTCATTGCTAAGGCATGAGTGGGAGGCACGTGACCCATCATGGGTGTTCGTGCGAGTGGATGATTCGGCCCCCTTAGCTACACTGTATCATCACCCCTAGGAGGTTTATCTGCTCTTCAAGACACCAGGCTGCACAATCCCAGGGGACATGAGACTGGGGACCTAAGTGTGATTGGGTCTCAGTCTACATTCTCCAACTGTCCCAAGGGAGTGAGAAGCCAGCCACTGCTTGGTCATAACAGTCCCCACTGGGCTCAATCCTTAGTCCCTCTTCTCTGTGACAACACTGCATTAGCAGTGATTATGGTCCTTCCAGTCTCTATCTGCTGACTTCTTAGGGGGCCTTCTGATGGATTTTGCTCAAGGGGTCAGCTCAAAAAGTTGATTTTCCACAACCTGTTTTTCCTTTTCCTTAAGTGTTTGTGTATGTTTGGTGACAGGTGTTAAAGGAGAGAAAGGGTCCTGGGGTCTTCCTGGCTCCAAAGGAGAAAAGGGGGACCAAGGAGCTCAAGGACCACCAGGTATGCCTGCCCCTGCTCTAGGCCTTGCTGAGTCAGGCTAACTACACAGCCACCCTGCCCACAAGCACAGTGGGTTTTAGTGAGAATCAGTTACAGGTCTGACACATCCAAAGCAGAACATTGTGGAGGAGCAGGGCTAGGGCTGAAGGTAGAACCCTGCCTAGTATGCTCAGAACCCTGGCTTCCAGCCAGAGCTACAGGCTGGGGGTGGGGTAGGGGCTGACTTTCTATCATTCATATGTAAAATATGGCACAAAGAGAATCAGGGTCTTGCCCAGGATCCTACAGTCCCTGGGTAGTGAGGCCTTGATTAGGTCTGGAGATGCTTCCAAGTCTAGAGTCAACCCTAGCAAACCAATGCAGTATCGCTCTTAATAAGCAAAAACCGTGGTTTCTAACTTGGAAACTCTTTGAAATCTCTGCCATTAAGTTGGTGAACTTACAAAGCATTTCTTCTGCAGGCCCTCCGGTCGATTCAGCTTACCTGAGACATTTTCTCAACAGCTTGAAGGTGAAAGCTCGTTAGTGAACATTTGGTCTATTATCCTGGTCTGTTTGCTGTTGCTGTAACTGAATACCACAGACTGGGTGACTTGGAAAGAATAATGGTTTCTCTGGCACACGTTTCTGGAAGTCTAACAACTATACTGGTTGGGATTCTGCAGAATCTCGAGGCTATGCAGGAATCACACAACAAGACAGAGCAAATCTGCCAGAGGTCCTACTTTTATGGCCAAGCTGCTCCCTCAGTTACAGACTGCTCCTATAACCCGTAGACTTCACCTCTCAGTGCCAGAAACATAAAATTTCAAGGATGATGTTTCCAACATGTGGAATTTGGGGCCCTCTGAATGCTACTAAAACTATAGCAGTCTATGTCTCAGTTTCCTGAGTTTCTGTGAGAAAGAGTTCAGGCTAGGCTTACTACAGCCGTCCATGGTCTCTCTTCCAGGGGGAGAATGAAGATGCTGCATTCAGAGGAGAGTCCAGCAACAACTTCTTTGTATCAGGGCCTCCAGGCCTACCAGGATACCCAGGCCTGGTTGTGAGTAGTGACTCCCTGGGGACCTGTGGCTTTTCCTGTACCTCCGCCCCAACATAAATAGGTTGTTCTAGAATTAAAGTCAGTGTTGTGCGTGCTGGAGGCCAAACTTTGGGATGAACAGGCTGCCCTGTGTGTCGTTGTTGGTTGGAAGGTTAACTCAGCCTTTAGAGATGCCCAGGCTGTGTGTAGTGAGTGAAGTCCCAGACACCAGCCATGCAGACTGTGGCAAGTTCACTCTGTGACCAGAGCTGTCAATAGTGAGGGGTTATCTCAAGGGTGAATGGAAGGTTCTGACAATGTCTTTAGGAGGACTCTTGATTCTTCTGATGTTTGACTGAAGGTCTTTGTAGATAGGAGGAGGGTTAGCCAGCCATGAGAGAAGATCAAGGTTTGTCCCTGGTTTCTGCCTCCTAGTGGAGGCAAGTCCTCTCCACTCAGAGGTCTCAGTTCCTCCTTGTGTGGGGTGAGAAGGCCAGGTTAGACCTCCAGGGCCCTCTGAATGCCTGGGCTCACTGGTGTCTTTGGACTCTATACCTGGGCTGATGCTCTCTGGGACTGATACCACCTGGAATTACTAGATGTTACAAACATCCTAAGAGGAGAGATTTCTCCATAACTATGTGCTTGCCTCAACAGGGACAGAAAGGAGAAGCTGTTGTGGGGCCTCAGGGACCCCCAGGAATTCCTGGCCTGCCTGGGCCACCTGGCTTTGGGAGACCCGGTGTTCCTGGACCACCAGGACCCCCTGGGCCACCAGGACCTCCTGCCATTCTGGGTGCAGGTTAGTACTGAATGATGCCTCATTTCTGCTGCCTCTGCCTTTGAGTTCAGGGTGGCATATCTGGGTGGCATGTCAGAGTCTCTTTGTTTGATAGAGGGCTGGATGCTGGATGGAGCCTACCATCTTTACTTCTTTAAAGTGGCTACGGTTCAGGTATTATAACATATACCTACTTCAAGTGTGCAATCTAGTAATGTTGAAGGTGCTCATATGTCGTCTTCGCCAGCACTTGTGATTACACTGGCTCAGCCCTGATGGCTGTGAAATGCTAGCTCACTGTGGTTTTCCAAGTTTTCCCAGTGAGCAATAGCTTTGAGTATCTTCCCACATATTTTAGAACCTTCCTGGCTGTTTTGTCAATGCCTTAAGAATCTGGCTTTCTTAGTTAGGGTTACTATTGCTGTGATGAAACACTATGACCAAAAGCAAGTTAGGGAGGAAATGTTTATTTGGCTTATACTTCCATACTGCTGTTCATCACTGAAGGAAGTCAGGACAGGATCTCCAAATGGATCAGGATCCTGGAGGCAGGAGCTGATGCAGAGGCCATGGAGGGGTGCTATTTACTGGCTTGCTCCTTGTGGCTTGTTCAGCCTGCTCTTTTATAGAACTTAGAACCACCAACCCAGGGATGGAATCACCCACCATGGACTGGGCCCTCCCACATCAATCACTAATTAAGAAAATGCCCTATGAGTTTGTGTTCAGTCTGGTCTTGTGGAAGCATTTTCTCAATTGAGGTTCTCTTCTCTCAGATGACTTTAACTGACAAGTTGACATAAAACTACCCAGCACAGTGGCTAAAGGACCAGTATTAATGGTCACTCTTGGTGTAGAATTCTGTTCAGCCTTAGGAATTTCTAGGGTGCAAATGCAAACGAGTTAGCCAATCATTGAACAGTACCAAGTGCCAGGAAGCATACTGACCAGTTTCCTACAGTTTTCTGGGCATTCAAGAAAAATAATAGCAAGGCCTAGGGGTGGAGGGGGGAGGGTAACTCAGTCCATAAGGAGCTCCGGATATCAGCATGAGGATTCAAGATGCCCAGAACTTATGCAAAACAGTGAGGTTTGGTGCGCACTTACAATCACAGTACTAGAGAGGTGGAGATAGGAGGATCCCTGGTGCTCAATGTCAGCCAGCTTCAGGCCACTGAAAGACCCTGCCTCATAACAAAAGACAGGAGGCAGATGAGAGAGACTAACACCTAAGGTTGTCCTCTGGCCTCCACACACCCTGGGTATGTAGGCGAACACACACACACACACACACACACACACACACACACACACACACGAAGAAGACTCGTAACTTCATTTTGTAGCTAGTAAATGGCACCCACAGAATCAAAGCCCAGATACCCATAGCTCCAAGGCATCTGCTTTTTATTGAGTGGACATTCCATGGTGAGCAATAAAGCCAAACATCCCTACTTCCAGAAAGCTCAAAGTTTGAAGTACTCTGGTGTACTGATATGGTGCCACAGGTGGAAACTCTGTACCCTGAAACTGGTTAATGTCCAAAACTACTATCGAAGCATCGAGGCTGTGGGCTTTATGCCAATGAAAAGGTGTTTCTCAAGCATATCAGAAGCCCCAAAGTCAATCCCCAGAACCATACCAAAATTAATAAATGAAATATAAAATTATTTTTAGTTCATGATTCTGGGCCTCTCCCCAAGATATGCCATGGACATGTAAATATTCTAAAACTTAAAAAACAAACAAAACAAAACTCTGAAGCACACCTTCATATGGCAACAACACCAGGGTGTTTCTTGCTGATTGAATTGACATGAGCCGGGCAGGGTGAAATACATATGGTGGGATCCCACAGAGCCTTGGCGTCTGGGAGAGCCTGGCAGAGGGTGGCCTTGGAATTGGCTCCAAAATGGCCTTGGCTCTCCTGGCTGAAAGCAGAAACAAGGCTCAAATCAGGTGGAGAGAAAGGGATGTGTGCTGGCTGGAAGGAGGGCTAAGCAATCAGTGTGTGAGATGAGTAGACCAGCAACTGGAACCCAAGAACAGCCTGAACCTACAACTAGACCATTGAAGGATACTCTGGCCATCTTTTACCTCTCTTTGTGTCCTAGTTTCATGCTAGCTCTTCGCAGATCACACCCACTGCACAGAGGGAAGAGGGTTGCTTCCACTGTGAGCTGGAAATCATGGACTTCTTTGTTGACTTTCGTCTGAAATGTCTTGGGACAGGACAGTTCCAGGAAAATATTCTAATTGGCTTGTCTTGAGCTCAGTGTAGACTTTGGACCAATTATCTATAGTCAGGAGGTAGGACCACTTGGAACATAGTAGCTCTTCCTGTCAGGAAATGGTTGTGGGCATGAAGGGAAGACCTCAAGAGAAAACCACAAGGACTTTGGTCATGCAAAGACAGGTGCTGGGTAGATAAAACCAGATGTGGCTACAGGGCCTTGTTGGTTGAATAGGCAGTGCAGCAGATACAGGGTGGGTGCAGGAGCCAGAGATTCTGTTGTCCAAATAAGCACCACTTCAGGGGATCCAAACACCAATCTATGCCTTGAGCATAGATGACCTTTCCCGTGATGCATGACAAGTCACATTTTATAAAGCACTTGCATAAACATTACCCACAGTCTCCCCAGTGATGCTGAAGGGAGATAAAGTGGACTGTATTATAACTCCAAGGAGGCAGACACTGAGGCTCAGAAAGGATATAAGCCTTGTTCAAGGTCATTCATGCTTGGGGGACACATGGCTGGAACCAACATCCAAGTCTTCCCCTGACCCTGCAACCCACTGGCCACTTACTACTTATATGTGGACACTCAAGCCCTGTATTGGAACTGAAGATTTGCTTGCAGTGGCCTGAAGAATTAATGGATCCATTTTCTAGGATTTACAGAGACATCCTTCTACCTGCTAAGAGCTTTGCAGATTCTGAAGAGGACGGGCTTAGAAAGGCAGAAGAAAAACAAAGGGGAAATTCCAACACTTCTGTGTTTGTCCAAGGCAGGGGCTTTTCAATTGGGCACTCCTGACCCCTCATTTGTTCTGAAATCAGTATGGCAGCCTTGAGCTGATTTTTAGTACAGCTGATGTGACAGTACAGGAACTAAGAAACCCTGGGCAGATTGCAATGTGCACACCTAGCCTGAACTTCCCTAGTTCTCACCAGCATACCAATAGAACGTTGTAGTGGAGGGGATGCCCGCTGGTGTCTCGCAAACAACTTTTGAGAGCCCTCTGTTTCCCGAAGTGTGCAGCCTGCAGTTAGCAACCTGGTCTTTTCCTGGTCCCAAGACCAGTGCTCCGATCTCCACCAACCTGGTCTCTCCTCACAGCCCAGCCCTTTCTCTTCCTCTTTGACGCCCACTTCCTCTAAATGGTGGTCACACGCTTTGTCTCTTGAAACAGATCTATGAGTCAGGGTATTTTCAAGGATGTGACAGAAAATTTGAGTCAACCTGGCTTTTACAAGTAACCACTAATGAGTTTTATTTACAATCCTGACAACTACCAGGCACAGTTAGTTCATCCAGGGTGACAGTGAACAGTTTCATCTCCCCTCCCCCCCCCCCAAGCCAGTTAGTATGGCTTTAGTCTGCACGGCAGATAGGACTGGAATGAACTGTGAGCACCCCTCTGGGGGTCAACAGAGAGCCCTGTACCAGACACTTTATGTCACTTCTCTTTTTGTCTCGTTCCAGCTGTGGCCCTTCCTGGCCCACCTGGCCCTCCAGGACAGCCAGGACTCCCCGGATCCAGAAACTTGGTCAGTACCTCATGTAGTAGCAACTCTACACTGGATAGATTCACTGGCTACAGTGTCTTGGTGGGCGGAGGGGAGGAAGAAGGGGAGGGGGAGGGGCTGGAATCCCTTTTATGCTCGAATTAGAACTCTGCCAGGGGCTGGGATGTACTTCAGTTGGTAGACTGTTTTCCTACACGCAGGAGGCCCCCTAGGTTTGGTCTCTAGCACCCCATGAAACCAGGCATGGTGGCACATGCCTCTTGCCCTAACACTTAGGAGGTGGAGGCAGGAGGATCAGAAATTCAAGGTTGTCCTCAGAACATAAAAGTTAGAGACTCTATGTCTAAATAAATAAAGTTCCAGGACAATAAAAGCATGTTATTCCACCAATAGTAGATAGTCATTTACTTCCTATTCTGGTTCAATAGAGCTAAGAAAACAAAAGGACTCATTGAAGTTGAAGCCTACGAGCCTCTAATTGACTAAAACTCAATTGTGCTCGATTTTTAAAAACAGCACACACACGTGTGTAAACAGCACGCACAGGTGCTTTGCCGGCCACACTCACCTCGGGTTGTTAAGCTGGAGCACGGCTCAGGCTCATTCACTGCCCCACAGTGCAGTGCAGGGGGTGTGGCTTGCCTGGACTGTTAGCAATGCTCAGAGAGACTGACAAACGCCCACCAGACCTAGCACAAACGGCAGCAGTCCTAGTAACCCCTTCGGTGGTTACTGAGTTTCATTCTTAAAAAGATTGCCTTTCAAAAGAGAACTGTCCAGCAGATGGCAAATTTGGCTATTTGGCTACTTTGGGGGGAATTCCTATGCCATTTTGATGAATATTATTATTTTTTCTTTTTTAATATTATCCCCTCAGTTACAATGAGACTCTCGGATGGTAGCTTCTTGAGACTCGGTGCTATTCAGATTTTTTTTTTGCAGCTTCAGCTTCCTGAATCTGCTCCTAGATATGCTAAACGGCTGCCATTCTTATTTTAGGCAACTTTTTGAGACAGAGACGCTGTAAGCCCCCGTTTTTTTAAACACATATTTAATATTGCAGCCATCTAGCTAGACTAAAGACTAAGTGCTAAGTATAATTGCCCACTTGCTTGCATTTCTTATCCCAAATGAAAATGAATTTGAAAGTCACTAAGGAATGGGAGCTGACGCCATTAGCCAGTGTAGCTGCTGCCGAGCTGGGTTTAAAATCAATGCAAGTGGCAAAAGAAAGCAGCATATTGATGATTGTGCTAAAACCAAAACCCAGCAAAGACAACTCTGTTGCTACATCTTTATCTTCACAGGAAATTATCATTTGTGATTTTATTCATTTTTTTATAATTTAGATTTGTGGTTCAAAGCAATGCATGTTTTCATTTTATGGAAGAACTCCCTTAGCCAAGCATGATAGCACACTCCTGAAGTCCCAGCACTTGGGGAGGCTGATGTAGATGGATTATGAGTTCAAGGCATGTCCTGGCTACATAGTGAAAACTTGCCTCAAAACCTAGGTGCTAAGGAGATGGGTCAGTGGATAAAGTGCCTGGCACACAGGCATGGAAATCCAAGTCAGACCCCAGTAACCACTTTAAAAAATAAAAAGCTCTGTGTAGTTGCACACTACAGTTGTGATTGTAGTGCTAGAGGGGTGGAAGCAGAGGCACGTGGCACACCAGAGCTGACTGGATGGACAGTGTGGCCAGTTGGTCAGTGCTGGGTTCCATGAGTGACCCTGTCTCAAATGGTAAGGGAAGAGCAAGTGATAATGGAAGATACCCCATGTCTACTCCTGGCACCTCCCTACACACACAAACACACACACACACCCATACTCTCTCACACATACACACACACACACGCCTACACACACTCATATACACATGCACTTACACTCACATACTCATACACACACTCAAATTCACACACACACTCAAACTCACACACACACTCACACACATCCACATACTCACACTTATACTCACACACTCATACTCACACACACTCATACACACATAGATACTCATACACATAAACACATATACATACACACACATTCACACACACACTCATACACACACTCATACTCTCACACACTCATACTCACACACATACACACTCATACACATAAACACATACATACACACACATTCACACACACACTCATACTCACACACATACACACTCATACACATAAACACATATACATACACACACATTCACACACACTCATACTCACACACATATACACTCATACACATAAACACATATACATACACACATTCACACACACTCACACATACATACATATATACTCACACACATACACTCACTCACATGCACACATATACACATACTCACTCACACACACACACACCCAGAGAGAGAGAGAGAAGAGACAGAACAGCCAGGGTCTGATGATGTAGTTCAGTGGTAGAGCACTTGCCGAGCATGTGGGCTCTGGGTCTGAGCCAAAACACTAAAAAACAAACTTTAATTAGTAGTAAAGTATCATTGTCCGACGTAGCAAACCTTTTTCTTGAATGAGGGATTATTTATAGAAGGGTGGGTGCATCACACTTTGCCACTGCTTGGTAGCAGTTCTGAATTTAAATGATCTGACAGGTCACAGCGCTCAGTGACATGGGTGACATGCTACAGAAAGCTCACTTGGTCATAGAAGGGACGTTCATCTACCTGAGAGACAGTGGGGAGTTTTTCATTCGTGTCCGAGATGGCTGGAAAAAGTTACAGGTAATTCTTAACCTTCCTTACAGCCCCCTCCCCTCCCCTCCAAATACCCACCAACATAGAGAGCACCCTCCCTCCCCAGCAGTGCCAGTTCTTGGGAGCACGTTCTTGGAGCTATTTAATTGGCAATATCCTCCTTCTCTTGCAGTTGGGAGAACTGATCCCCATTCCTGCTGACAGCCCCCCACCACCAGCACTTTCCAGCAATGTGAGTAGCTCCCCTGCCCCCTCAGAGGGCCCTGCACCAAGCTCTCTAAATCTGCTCTGTGTGACTTCGTACTTGGGAGAAAGCCAGTAATTTCTAAATAGGACATTGTCACCACAGAGTTGGGGGAGAGCTGGACGCTGGAGACCCCTGTTCCCAACTTACCCACAGGCCATCTAGAAGAGTCCCTCCTTCACACCCTCTCTCCCTCCTCTCTCTCTCTCCCTCCCTCTCTCCCCCTTCCTCTTCCTTCTTCTTTCCTCCCTCCCTCCTTTCCTCCCTCCTTCTTCCTCTTCCTCCTTCACTTATTTATTTTGAGACAAGATCTCACTAGTAGTTCTGGCCAGCCTGGATTCACCTGCCGCCGCCTCCTGAATGCTAGGGTTAAAGGTGTGTTGCCATCACAGCTGCCAGGCAAACCCTTAACTTTTATTCACTACCATAAATGAGCATAAGTCAACTGGCGTAGTCTGCTGTTGGAATCTATTGCAACCCTTTGAGGCTCCGACCATCACCCCATTTTTCAGATTACAAAACTGAACCTTTAGAGAAGAAGACGTGTTGGCTTTTAAGCTGAGGTCCCCTGCTTCCCCAGCACAGGGATCTTACAGATCTTGAGGACACTTCCTCCTTTCCTGGTGACTTTTTGTTTGGCTGTAAAAGTCCTCCCGTGTAAGAGTCACAGTTAAAGGCAATGCCCAGCTATTTAAGCATCGTGCCAGGTTACTTGTACCTCATGGTACTCTGGAGAAGAGATTGGATGTGTATTCATACTTTAACCTTTCCCTTTCACGTCACAGCCGTACCAGCCGCAGCCTCCACTGAACCCCATTTTAAGTGCCAACTACGAGAGGCCTGTTGTAAGTACAATTCATACATTTCCTTTACAGATAACGAGTGTTTGCCCATAAGTGCTAAACCCTGTGTTCGAGGTCTAGTTTTTTATTTTGTCTTGTTTTGTTTATTTCACGTATGAGTGGTTTTACCTACATGGTTGTATGGGCACCATGTGTGTTTTTCTGATGCCCATGGAGGTTAGAAGAGGAAATTATATGTCTTCTAACTGGAGTTACAAACAACTGTGAGCCACCATGTGGGTGCTGGGAATCCAGTCCCGGGCCTTTGCTAGAGCAGTCAGTTCTCTTAACTGATAAATAGTTCTTACCACCCAACTGCTTACAAACTAGCCAGGAGGGCACACGCCCAAAATAGACAGTTGTATCACCATGTATTAAGCTATTTGAGTGAGACCAACCCAAGATGCTGGGGTTACCAGAAAGATGAAGGAAGTCACTCTGAAGGAGGTGACCTCTAGATTCAGACCTAAAGAACACCACCAGAGTTCAAGAGTAAGCCAAGCAGGGGAAAACAAAAGGAAGAATTCTGGGAAGAGGGGAAGATGGATTGTGGGAGGGTGGGATGTGTGCGCGAGTGCTGATCCTTCCTGTGCTGCATTTCAAACTGGTCGGCGGAGTAGACTTTACAGCAAAGGTAGATGATTAGGTTGTAGGAGTGAACAAGGGCCAGAGCTAGGGAGTTTGCCCCTTTCCTGCAAGTGATGGGAGCTGTCCATAAGTTGAAAGCTGAATAAGGGTATTCAGTAAGACTGGCGCTTACCAATGACTTTGGTTTGAGTGCACAAGAGGATCAGAAAGGGCAGAAGCAGGGGTACAAAGCAGTAAGCTACAGAAGAGGGCTCATTGGAGAGATATGAAGAGACAGGAGAAGTCAGTTTGGTTCTTGTTGCCATGGGAATGAGTGAGCCAGAGGTGATTCCCAAATTCCCACCAGGATGATCCAGGTCCCAACAAGGCATCATCTGACATGAAGGGGTTGCAGACTTAGCACCACTCTATCACTAGCATAAATAAAGATCGTATCTCTCTCACCCCAGGGATGTCATAAAACTTGATCACACGATGTACAGCCAGCCTGGGAACTCTTTTCTACTCTTAGTCATTTTGCTATTTCCACAGACCGCCCCCCCACTTTGTATAAGAATTTTTCTTCCTGTCCACATCTACCCCTTACCCATGCAGGCAATGTACCCATGAACTTGCGCAAAGCTCAGGTTGCCACAGCACTATCTCATGCCCTAACTCTCTTACCGTATGGCTGAAGAGCCCAATCTGCCTAAGTCAGTTCAGAGTCTTGGGAGAAGCACTTCCCATGCTCTATCTTAGATCAACTACTCATTTACACTCCAATAAAGAACAACCTGGAGATACAAAGGCCTAAGGCCGTCAGAGAGCAAGGCATAAGCCACACAGCACAGAAATATGCTTTCTGCAATGCTGACATGTCTAGAGAAGACCTCGGGTTCAGCAAAACAAGTCTGAAATGGTCCTAGAACATTCAAATGAAAGTGGGAGTGAGAGAGGACTAGAAATGTCTGAAACCCACCTGGAGACCTTCAGCAGAGCCCGTGGCCATTGTAATGGGAATGGGGAAGTCCCAAAGAGAAGCTGTGTGGAGTGAACCAAAGAGAGGCTGATGGAAGAAACCTGAGAGGCAAATGAGAAGCTTCGCCCTCCTGAGACAAAGAAAGAAGGTCAAACAAAGGACTCAGGTGTCAAAGGGGAAAACAACATGACTGAAAGGCAGATTCATAAGAGAGAGCAAAACGTCTATGGCGCCAAAATGATTTTAGAAAGCTGGAGAGAAAATACTCAGGGGAGAGAGAAGTAAATTTAGGTAAACTTTCAATGAGCCCAAGAAGTCAATAAAGTGACCAGTGGCGTTTTAAAGCAGAGTATTGGTTTTCACTTTTTAAATATTATATCTATTTGTGTGTGAGATGCTTAGACTCTCTGTCTCTGTCTCTGACTCTCTGTCTCTGTCTCTGTCTCTCTCTCTCTCTGTGTGTGTGTGTGTGTGTGTGTGTCTGTCTGTCTGTATCTGTGTATGTGTGTGTAGGAGTTCATTTAGATGTCAATGCCAACTTGTCGCTCCTTAGATGCAGCTAGAGAGTGGGAGGATGAGTGTCCTCGGGCCACGGACTGCATCTCATATGGAATGTCAGCAGAAAGGGCTGGAGGGAGGAAATGGATGCCAACGTAGAAACCAAATCAAACTCCCAAATGACTTTGCACTGGGGCTAATGAACAAGGTGTCAGGAATGGGAACCAAATCAAAGCCAACTTAGATGCCATGCTGGTGACCAGGCTGGGAGCATATCCAGAGTGCTCAAGCATGGCCTGCACACTTGAACCAGATCTCCAAAGGGCTCCTCAGTCCGAGGAGAATGCTGCATCTTTTATTAAATCTAAGAAAGACATTCTCACCCCAACGTCTGTTCACTGGTGCTAAGGCTATCTTCACTGAGGGTAGACAGTTGTACCTGAGTCACACCTTGCAGCCAGAAGCAGGGCCTCTTCCTCAGAACAGGAGGCAGTGGGTGGGGCTGCTAACCATACTGTCTTACTCTTTTCAGCTGCACCTTGTTGCTCTGAATACACCGGTGGCTGGGGACATCCGAGCTGATTTCCAGTGCTTCCAGCAGGCCCGAGCTACAGGACTACTATCCACCTTCCGAGCGTTTCTGTCATCACACTTGCAGGATCTCTCCACAGTTGTTCGGAAGGCAGAGAGATTCGGCCTTCCAATTGTGAACCTCAAGGTAAAGATGAACCCTGTCGTCAGTGACTTTAGTTACCCCATCCCCAAGTGGCCCAAGCATTTGCCACTTCATGCAATCAACCATAGCTCCAAGCCATACCTTTTCTCTTCTCAAATCACTTTCCTCACCGAGCTGGGGACTCCAGAAGGAGCATCAGAACCATGAAGAGGGAGCCAAACCCTGAATGTGTTATTTGTCTTTGTAGGGCCAAGTGCTTTTTAACAATTGGGACTCAATATTTTCTGGTGATGGAGGTCAATTCAATACACATGTTCCGATATACTCCTTTGACGGTCGAGACGTAATGACTGATCCTTCCTGGTAAGTGCAGGCTTGGGCCCTGTGATGTATCACGATAGGCATCTCTAGGATGTGTTCTAACAATGAGACGCCTTTATCGGCTACCCCCTGGAACATTGCCAGCGTGAAGTCACAGTGAGGCAGCTGAGTCATGGGAAAGCCGTGGCCTTGGAGCCAGAAGCCCCAGGTCTAGTAGCTCATGATAAGACCTGGGCAAAGTACTTCACTCCATGAGCCTCGGCAGCCTTGCCTGTCGAATGAGTACAGTCATAAGCACTCCATAGGACAGTTGTGCATGTAACCGTGGGTGAAAACACAGTAAGCAGTAATACTCAGTGCCTATGCTACAACACATCTGAATCCAGGTCTAGAAGGCACAGAAGTACACCCACACGGCCCTACAGTTTAAGGGCTCCCAGTGTTGAGGGGCAATAGATAAGAGACTAAGTATAAATGTGGACAATTTTGTAGTTTTAAAATAGAGGGCTGATAATAGGAACAGAGAGGAGGTATTCGTTTTTGAGGGTGAGAATCAAAAGTAGAGTCCTGTAAGAGGGAGCCCCTAAGATGCAGAGTCACAAGTCTGACCATGAAAGAGGTTACGCAACAAGTGACCTCAGGAGCAATCGTCCAGATTTGTGAAACCTAAGGATGACATTGGGAGATCGCTATAAGTGGGTATGGCTGCACACAGAGCGTATCTAGAAAGCAGGTAACAGCCACAAGGCTAAAGAAAGGATTGGGCATTGCACCATGGATGAGGAGGAACATGCCTCAGTTTGCTACACTTATGCTAACTTCCTCACCACAATATACTACAAAGAATGGTAGTTAGGGTGATGGCTCAGTGGGCCTAGGATAAGCATGGCGACCTGAGCTCAGATCTCCATCATTTATCTAATAGTCAGGTCAGGCAGCAAGCATCTGCAACTCCAGCACTGAGTGGTAGAAATTAGTAGGTCCTTGGGGTTTGGTGGCCATCAAATCTAAATTGGCAAACTCTAGGTTTGGTGAGAGACTGTGCCTCAAAATTGAGGTAGGCAATGACTGAGGAAGATATCCAGTGTTGAGCTCTGAAACACACACACACTGTAAAAATAAAATAAGAAGAAATAAAGATCTTCATGTTATTAAAAAATGCCATTTTAAAAAGTAACACTACAAAATTCTTTTCTAGGCCCCAGAAGGTTGTCTGGCACGGCTCCAACCCCCATGGTGTCCGTCTTGTGGACAAGTACTGTGAAGCCTGGCGAACCACAGACATGGCGGTAACGGGATTTGCTTCCCCACTGAGCACAGGGAAGATTCTGGACCAGAAAGCTTACAGCTGTGCTAATAGGCTAATCGTTCTGTGCATCGAAAACAGTTTCATGACAGACACTAGGAAGTGATAACCTTCCCATGATTCTTAAAGAGTGTTCTAATATTTCTTATGTGAAGAGTTGACACTGAAGTCTAAAATGTTGTAAATATTACAAGTTATTTTTTTTTATGTTACACATCTGTCAAAAGAGAAACCAAAGAAAACATACCTCAATATACTCAAAAGGAAAGACAGAAGGGACTCCGATCCAAGTCAAATCCAATCCACATATTGGTGCTAGATTCTGCAGGAAGCCCCTCACAGTGTGAACACATCCCTGACATAGAGTAGCTCAGTACATTCTTCAGAAAGTAATTCCTTCCTTCCAACCATGGCCATTGAGTGTAAGATGTCCTTTGGGTTTGCTTAGAACACCAGCTTTTAGACACACAGCCCTTCCTAAGTTATGTGTGAACCAAGTGCTTGGTGATTCCATGCATGTCTGTACAGCCAGAGAAATGGAGCTGCTCACGTTTCCTCCAATATCAGATTTTAATAACATCCCCACCAAAATATTATTGCCACCATGTTGTAGATTTCTACATGTTTACCCAGTCATAGTTGAGCCGTGGCATCTGTTGATGTAATTCCGACCTGCTGGGAAGTTAAAATTCTAGGAAAGAAACAGCACAGAATCCTTCCCTTCCCCTCGCTACTGCCCCTTTCCATTCCCCGCCCCGATCTTATGATTTCCATTTTGCAAGTCCTGAATTACAACTGCAGCTGAAACAGATTCATTGAGATGAATTTTCTGAAGAAAAAAAAATCTGTATCATTGTGCTATAGACTTTGAGATCTTTCTCCGTGTAAGACATAAAGACCATCTTTTCCAGGTGCTTTCTTCTGTTTGATGTCTTTCCCCTGGGTCCTTCATTCCTTGCCACTGAGACAGAAGTGGCCTGGGTGTGTGTGTGTGTGTGTGTGCTAATATTGTCACCAGCACTGGAGATGACGCATTGAAGACTTAAGGAGGGATGGGGGTGAGGTGGGGATCACTGTGAGTGGGAGGGAGCTCTGCCGTGGTTGCATCAGGGTCTCAGCGCATGACTGTGGGCTCTTCTGTCTCTCTCAAGGAGAATGGAACAGACATGCACAGTATCAGCTTGACTCAATAAATGTTAATCATCAGTAAATGATGTTCCCCAGCTCTGCAAAGTGGGTACATTTTAAACCTCTACAAATGAAGAAAAAACAGAAGTGGCGGCTCGGGTCCTTTCTGGGTCCAGTCATATGACTGGCATGTGCAGGGCTGGCTTCAGACTCAGCCCAAAGTCCTTTCAAGGCACCACTGGATATGGCTGCCTGTTGGTTCCCTCTCCACCCCAAGTGCATGATTCTGGAAACATAATCAGTAGACAAGAAGCATGCTGAGATGTTTCCTCCCATTCAGTGGGGCTGGCCCAGAAAGTCATCATAGTGACTACATCCTCCTAAGTCCTTGAAGTAGGAAGGAAATTCAGAACAAAAAAAAAACAAAACAAAATAAAACAAAACAAACAACCCAGAACCTCCACTTCAGAATCCACTGCAGGAAGAGCGGTGGAATCTTTCTAATGAGTCACAAGTAGAAATGGCTACAGGGGAAAGCCCAGGGGTGGATGGCTGGGAATGGATCCAGTGCTGAGTTACAAGTGGGGAGTGCTTGGCGTGGACACAGTGGCAGGAGGAAGAGGACAGGAGGGTCCTGAGTCAGGAAGTATAGATGCCACCCACACCAGTCAGAGCCCGTCAGACCCGAGACCACAGAAAGGACAAGGTGGAACGGAGCTAAGAGAAGCCAGGAAGAGAGACGCCCACTTCTCCTGACCCTAGGAGAGAGCAGTGAGACTTTCCCCCTCTGCATGCACTAGAGGACCTACCCTCACAGACAGAGTCAACTCCAGATACGAGAGCAGTGAGACTTTCCCCCTCTGCATGCACTAGAGGACCTACCCTCACAGACAGAGTCAACTTCAGACACAAGAGCAGTGAGACTTTCGCCCTCTGCATGCACTAGAGGACCTACCCTCACAGACAGAGTCAACTCCAGATACCTGCCCTCTGACTAACCGTCCCAATCCCATGCCTGGCATTTAAGAGACTTCACTGAATGTTGGCCTCCCCCTAATCTTTCCTGTCCCAAGCCAAAGTCCACCTCTCTGGTCTTTCTCATGGTTTCTTAGGCAAACCACATAGACTCTTATGATGGGCCACGTTGTCATACCCTGTACCATCTTAGCAAAGCCTTAATCATTAAGTGTCCCTTCCCTTCCCTTCCTAGACCTACCTGCCTGGGCTCACACCCCTCTCACTGGATACCTGGTATGCTTCACATCTGAAATATATCACTCAGCTAGCTAACATTTAGTGCCTGAAGAGTCTCCAAACCTTCACTACTCATTTTCCTGAAGGTCTTAGAGTTCTAGAAGGCTGTTAATCCAAGCCCCACTCAGGCCAAACACAGGAGGGAACATTGGATGTGTATGGCTTTAACCTCTATAAGCTGGAGGGCTTTGGGGGTGCTCTGTGTCTGTATTAAAGACCTACAGATCTCAAGCTTGTGGCTTCAGACTTCCTGGATCTTCCATCCAGCAACAGAACCAAAACAACAGAAAAGGCTGCCAACCCATGTAGGAGAGGGGGCAGCTCTGATGAGGACAACAGCTTGGGAAGAATAGAATAGCAAAAGAGCTGAGCAGCTCTGGTGGTAGGGGGTGGGGGTGGGGATGGTTGTTGGAGGGGGTGGGTGGGGTGGTGATGGTGGTGGGGGGGATAGGGTGGAGTGGGTATGTGGTGGGGGGGATGGTGATGATGGTAGTGGTGAGGGATGGTCATGGTGGGGTAGAGGTGGGGTGGGGCAGCCAGCACCAAGAAGATCTGGAGAGTCTGATGTGATTCCATGGTGTGGCCTGAAACAGACCGGGTAAGATGAAGAAACTGGGTCACCGGAACCACCCTCAGGTCTCCTACATCCTCTGGATCCCTTGGCTGAGTGCTATGTCGCCTGAACGTGAACGGGATAGAAGCAGAATCGTGGGAACTATTAACAGCCTAGTATCATGGCTGAGTATTAGTCAAGGTTCAGGAAAATAAAAAGTAAAAATAAAAAGAGGAATGAGTTTGTTCATGAGACCAAGAAGTGGGACAGGAGCGCAGACTTAATGTGGTAATGTCGCACTTGGGTTAAGGTCATCTTCCCATCTGTCTGGCTGTCTGGCTGTCGTCTGGCTGTCTGGCTGACAGGCTGGCTTCTGCTTTTCTCTGTATATGTCTCCTTCCTTCTAGCCAAAGACAAGCTGCCTTCACAGGGCAGGGTGCGGACAGCTTCAGACCTGCGCTGCCCTCTGTTAACCCACAGCACACCCACAGAGGGAAGAAGAGGCTTCCTCTCCCCGTGGGATTACATCAGTTCCTAAAAATGACCACCGCTGGCCTCACTTGAGTTGTGTGTCCAGGGCTGTGATGGGCAGTCTCATCAGAGAGGAGACATGAAGAAAAAACCAAAACTTCCTCCCTCCAAAATGCCTAAGGTTTCTGAAATGACCAGAACATTGAAAAGATTAAAACACAAAGATTCATCCCACCCAGCAAGAGGGATGGAATGGTGTGGGTAGGCAGGAAGAAGTGAGATCACATTAGCCTTGAGTTCTACAGTAAAACATCTAAACTTCCTCTTACAGTGAACGGGCAGGGCACATCAGGAAGATCTGAAGGGAGGGGTGAGTGGGATAGGCTCCATGTTGGTTAGTTTGCTCATCCACTCAGAAGTACCTGGGATAAACATCTTTTTACTCCTGATCATGTTTCACTATGGAGACTCAAACATAGACGGTGGCTTGTGTTTTCAAGTCCACCAACCCCTTCCATTTTTTTTATCATTTTTAAATTTCCTTCCTCCAACTCCTTTCATGACCCCTTCAAATTTCTGACCTCCTCCTCTTTAATTATTATCCTGTGCATAAATATGTAAATACAACCTGACCAAGCCATTTCTAATGCCACAGACTGTTCTGAATTGCATGACATCCCTCAGCACTCAGGACCTCTATAGTCAGGACAAATGTATTGTCCAGGTCTTCCTTAACCTAGCAGCTAGAGGGAGACTTTTCCGGTTACTTCTGAGCTGCTGAGTCACCAGGGAACCACTGAGCCTCTTCAAAGCCTTTGATAGTCAGTGATAGCTTTCCCTGTCTTGACCTCCATCTGCACCTCTAATTCACATGGCAGTCAAGTGCAGGAAGGTCTTTGTCTGAATCTGAATTTTGACTCTGCTGCTTGCGGTCCACGTCATCACTGGCAAGTTCTCCAAGTCAGACTGAACATAATCCCTACACTTAATCCTTCCCTGCAAGTCAGTGTTTTCCTTTGACAAATGGGGGGGGGGTACAGAAAGTACCCTTCCTGTAGTGCTGGGAGTGATGGTTTTAGCACTTCAGTGTTTCCAACAGCCTTGGCTTGGCCAGGTGTCTCTAGGAGCCGAGCTTTCTTCCCTGTGCTGTGCTAGATGGTCCCTCCCAATCCACCTAGCTTTTCTGGTCATCTTTAAGCCCAGGGCTGATTCACCATTCCTGGTTACAACCCTGACTGCTGTTGGTGAGTATCCACTTACCCCAAAAACTCTGGCTGCCCTGCTCCTCCATCCTTTTTCCACAACTGGGCAACTAGAATGCTTCTATCATCTTGCTTAGCAGGGACCCCAGAGCTCAGTCCTGAGATGAGGGCTAGATCCCTTTGGGTTAACAGAGACACATTATGAAGTAGATTTCCCATCTCCTGCATGAGCCTGCCCAGAACTGAGTTCTAAGAAGGATCCAGAACTCTGCTGTGAAGAAACTTCTTCCTTTTGTTCTTCTTTTATACTTTCTCTCCCTCTCAGTGAATGACACCATCATCTAATGGAACCTGGAGGGTCGATTATTAACTCATTCATTCAAGAAATGTTTGTATTATTTTAATTGGTGCAAAATAATCGTATATACATGTGATGTGTTTAGGATGTGTGTGATGTGAGAAGAGCAAGGGTCTTCCTTCTTTTGGGGGTGGGGGTGGGGGGAGAGAAAGGCAGATGTTCCATTTCAGCGACCAGAAAAAGGACAAGGAGATTGAACAATGTGTAGCTACTTAAATGGCCGCCATCTGGATTTTTAAAAAAGATCTTTTTAATTTTTAATTCTGTATATGTGCATTTCTCTCTGTGTGTTTGGGTGTGGGGCAAGCGGGTCGTGCCACCAGACAGGTTCACCCAGAGTAAAATATATGTATTCAGATTCACCATCTAATAAAACAGTTTAATCAAGCAAGGACCATCTCTTCATCAAGGATATATATGGGAAGGCCTTCATCTTAAAGAGCCACACCTAAATCTACCGGGGAAAGCCTTCTCCTCTAGCCCCTCCATACTGTCGGCACTCACTGGGAATCAGACTGGTTCTGCCTTCTGGTCCCAGGCTCTGTCTTCCCTCTCCTGCTAGATATGTGAACGCCCTGAGAGAAGTGTGGGCAGGGACACGGATTCCTGACTCCCAGGGGTTTGCCCGGGGAACACAGCATTCATCCCAGCCCCCACTATTTTCCCTTCCAGTCCTGCCAAGGAAAACATGGAATGTGGGCCTCCTGTTTCATACTTCGTTCAGCCTTCCCCCGGTGGCATGCCAGCGATGTTCTGGGCACCCCAGTTTGACATATGGGCATGTGTAAGCAAACACCCACAAAGGCCAAAAGAGTGATGGATGCCCCAGAGCTATAATTACAGACAGTTAAGAGCCTCCCAGTGTGGGTGCTGGGATCTAAACTCTAGCCCTCTGAAGAAGCAGCAAGCATTCTTAATCCTCCAGCCATCTCTCCAGCCCCTCCTGTTGACTTGCAAGTGTTTAAGTACCTGGGCTTTCTGGATCTGATGCGCATGCTTCTTCCCTTGAGCTCCTGCTGTGCTGGTCTTCCCTTACCATAAGCAGCCATCATGGCTGCTCTGATCTCCAAATCATCTCTTCCTGGACTACAGCTTCTCTCCTAGCACATTCTTCATCGTGGAAGAGACAGTTTACCAAAAAGCCTGCTATGCTACATCAGTCTGATGCGTCCCCTCCCCCCCTTTAGAGGGGATTCATTTTTAAGCATCTCATACAGAAGAAGTGCTTCCCCAAACCCTTTACAGAACTAGACAGGGAAAGAATGGCAAGGCATGAAGGACAGCCAGCTAGTACAGTGGTAGCTGTCTCCCACTGTCCTCTCAGGAGCTCGGGATCTGTCTTCCGGAACCTCAGATTTTTCCACCAGAGTAAGACCGCTGTGGTATTTATACATTTGTGAATTCAGCTTTAAATGACTGCAGCCATTTTGAGTCAGAACCACCATGGTTGCCCCTAGTAACTCTAGTCGGGTTTTTCCTGCATAGCTTTCCAGCAGAACATGGTGAAGCCATTCACTATGTATGTATGGAGCTGTAGAGCTGAACTGTGTTTCCAGAGATATTCCTAACTCCTCCACAGATCTTAAGAAAACCCAGGCACATTCCATTTCATCCTCACCCACCAATCTACCCTCTTTCTGACTCAAATTTTGGGAACCCAACTGATCATGCTGCCTGCGAGGACCATATTTCCATCATTAACATAATGGTTAATAAGTTGTCCTCTTTGATCTTTCAGTGGTTTGCCTCTCTTCCCCCAGTCTCAGGGCACACTGGGACCAGTCTTGGAACATCAGGGCTAAGCTGTTCCAGAATAACAGATGGATTCTAATAGGTTCCTGGAAGGTGGGTGGGCAGGGGGTGGGGTTAGGGCACTGTGTCCCACTCTAGCTGACCGCCCATAAGCAGAGTGGGCTGTGATGGACAGAGTAAGCTTTCAGGGCAAGAAGTGCATTACAGGAATGTAGAGGTTTATGGGAGGTGCGTGAGGGCTTATTGTATCGTGTTCAGTTTGACAGGAAACCACTCAGGTTTGATTTCGAGATAACAACTTGAGCTTACAACAACTTCTTAGAACCTCGTTGAGACGAGAGGACCGAAGGGGAGAAAGAGATGGTGGAGGAAGAGGAGGAAGATGTGGTACAGGAGGAAGTAGTGGAGGAAGAAGAAAAGGAGGAGGAGAGGGAGGAGGGGGAGGAGAAGGAGGAGCAAGGGAGGAGGAAGATGTGGCAAGGAGGTGATGGAAGAGGAAGAAAAGGAGGAGGGGGAGAGGGAGAAGGGGGAGAAGAAAGAGAAGGCAGAGGAGCCAGGGAGGAGGAGGAAGAGGAGGAGGAGGAGGAGGAAGAGACCACCTGCAAGTCACTGGTAGAAAGGGAAGGACCCCATGAGCCAGAGCTGTGACTGCTCCCTGGGAAGCATGAAGCTGGCCTGGCTGGATAGCTAGTAACCACAGTGAAGACCAGGCCTGGGCCCCACATGTTCTCTGACTGCAGTCCATGCAAGCAGGGGCTGCAGTCAGAGATTGCTGAGGAAGAGCTGGGGGCTCCCAGACACCTGTGCCACAGACCATAGCCTCAGCAGATCTGCTGACGCTTATCTCTAGATTTTCATATTCATGAACATCAGCAGCAACAGTCATGTCAGTCATCTGAGGCGTCCCGGCAGCTCTCAAGTGGGGACGAGCAGATGGGTCAGAACCAATGGCTTCTATTTAAAAAGGATGATTATAACAAAAAGGAGACAACTTTGTAAATTCAAATTTGTATTCTCAGTGAAATTTTAGAGGATAATAAATTAGATAAATTTAGGAGGATCAGAAACAGTCCTTGGAGATAAAATAAGGTGCCAGGGAGATGATTCAGTGGATAAAAATGTTGCTGAGCTAACCTGATGACCTAAGTCTCATCTCCAGATCCACAGTAGAAGGAAAGAACCAACTCTAAAAAGTTCTCCTCAGACCTACACATACACACACACACACACACACACACACACACACACACACACACAGAACATTCATACACACAGAGACACCCATGTAGACACAGATACATGCATAGGCACACACATACATGGATGCATTCACATATACACACAGAACATGAACACACATAGAAAAACACACAGATACAAACATGTAGACACATACATACATGCACACAGATATATATATATATGCATACACGCAAAAGTGCATACACAGGCAGGGAGGGGGATGGATTTCAAAATTACAATATCTAGGTAGTCAACCTGTGGAAAAATCTTTTGGAAAATTATAACCAAATGAAAATTGATAGAGAATTGAGATCTCACACAGGAGCCATAATAGAAATCTGAGAAAAAAGTCACACTATAAGTTACAGTTATGTTACAACTGGTGGTTTCTAACATTAATATGTGTATGTCATCTGGATTAAGGTGGCTTTTGCTTTATTATTCTGACATGTTTAAAAAGTGTCCATAGATATCCAATTCACAATTTCACATTTATTTTCTTTGAATATAAAACTAAAAGGAATACATGAAAAAATTATAGCATGTTTGTTGAAGGAAAGATTTTAGACAACTAATGGCACAGGCTGTATGATGTTAGGGTGTGCGTTATTAGGCTCCATGTTGTTAGACATGGTTAACATCTATACTGTTGGCATGGTAAACGGCTAAATTTGTGCTTCTACTTCTTGGCATGGAAAAAATGCAAGCGGGTGTGTCTTGAGGTGGAATCCTAGCAGCAGGAGTTAAGTAGAGCCATGTGTCACAGCGGTGGCTGCAGCAGGGCTAAGGGACAAAGGCTGACACAGGCAGTGTTCACTACACCCTCCCAGCAGGCCACGCCCAACCTTGTCATCAGGGCTCCAGGCACCATTTTCGTTCTGTCCAGTAATTCCTCCTTATCTATGGGTTTTGTTTTCTGTTTTAGCCATTATCCATGGTCACCCACCATTCAGAAATATTAAATAGAAAATGCCAGTCTAAAGTATTCATAAGTTTTACACTGTGCATCGTTCTACACACCATAACTGGTCTCCTCATCCTGATTGCTTTTAACAGTCACCTTGGCACATCCTAGGATCACTGGAGAATAGAATTGGTGAGGAACTGCCTAGACCAGATGGGCCTGTTATAGGCCATGTCTGTAGGAACTTCTATCTATCTATCTATCTATCTATCTATCTATCTATCTATCTATCTATCTATCTATCATCTATCTATCTATCTCCTTTATGTATGTATGTACATATGTGTGTGTGTATGTTTGTGTGTTTCCTGTATATGTATATGTGTGTATATTGTATGTATATTATATGTATATCCCTAGATCTCCATCTCTATATCTATCTCTAATGTGTATAAGTGTCTTGCCTGTGTATATATGTGTGTACTGTGTACATGCCTGGTGCCCTTGAAGGTCGGAAGAGGTTGTCAGATCCTGAAACTAGAGTCATAGATGGGTGCTGGGAACCAAACCCAGGACCTTTACAAATGCAACAACTGCCCTTAACTGCTAGGCCATCTCTGCAGCCCCATTTCCTTAGTGGAGTTAACTGAGCTCAGAAGCCCCACCCCAAATGTGGGTTGCACCTTTTCCTGAACTGAGCCCTGAGCTGTATGAGTGAGGTAAGCATGCATGAATTTTCTCTCTGCTATTGACTGTACATGTGACTAGTTGCCTCAGGGTTCCTTGATTTCCCTGAAATGACACCGTAAACTAGCTGTGTAAGCCGAGTAAATCCTTCCTTCCTTAAAGCTGCTCCTGTCAAGAGTATTTCATTACTGTAAAGAAGTAAAAGCAGGGCACTCTCATTGGTCACTTATTAGCCATCCCGGTATTAGAGTGACTGTCAAAACATCTACTAACTTTTATGTTAACAGTCCAAAGCACAGAATACTCACACAAGTCTGGCAAGCATAAATTATAGTGAAAATATAAACCACTGACATGGAAGCCATTTTAAACTAAGAAGATTCTAGGGGAGAGTTGGAGGCAGGTATGACTATACACATTATATACACATGTGAAGTCCTCAAAGAGTAAGCAAAGGGTACTGTAAAACTATACAAGATCCTATGTACAATTTATAATTTTGAATTTTAAGATGCAGATACAACGAATAATATACTATGAGAATGTCACAGGCATAATTGATGCAGACGGTCGGAACATTTCACCACCTATAAATTAAATCAGAAGGAATATTTTTTAAAAATCTGTTCAGCTTTCCGCATTTGGCATATGTATTTATGGGTAGTATTGGGGGCAGTTCCTCAAGGAAAGAAAGATGCTACAGACATGAGAAAAATGAAGGGACAGGTGACAATTAATATTGCCCACTGAGTCTGGGGATGTAATTTGGTTGGTAAAAAGCTTGCTTACTGGCCACAAGTCCTGGCTTCAGTCACTAGCATCACATAAACTAGGAGTCACAGCACAGACCTGTAATACCAGAAGTTGGGAGGGAGCTCAAGAATATCTTTGGCTACATAGCAAGCTTGAGGCTAGCCTGGACTACAGGAGGCTCTGTCTCAGGAAGAAAGAAAAGGATGCCCATTGCAGGCACACTACACACTGCCCCATTAACAATCTCAAGAATGATCCAACTCAATAAAACACACTCACTGCCTCTTTAAGGATCACCGGTCAAAGTCACATGCAGCCACCAGCTATCCAGTCCCGCTGAAGTTCTGGTGTCTCTGATGAGGTCCATTCCTCTTAATCAGGTCCTTGGTGCTGATTAGATTGTGATTAATTAATTACTGGGAAGGGTAGAAAAAGAGCAACTTCCCTTGAGGGTTTATGTCCCCGTGGAGTATATAGAATATGCATGTAAGCAAGTACATTGATGTATAAATTCAGACGGTCCCGAAAACTGTGAAAAGACAAGGTAACAGGGCTGAGTGGGGCTGGGGAGGGGAGTGTGCCCTCTTCACTGGTGTGCAGAGGCTGGTGTGAAAAAGTGACATCCAAGTCAAGATGCTTGCAGATGATTTATTGAGGTGTCTTGATTTAGGTGTAAATATGAAGTGACTTCTTATGGTTTCTGTCACAAGTTCCATCTCTGAGGCACAGTCTCCTCCAACACAGACTTTATAGACCCCTGGGAAAGTGCATTAGTTAAGTTCATACAAGAGACAAACTGCACTTTCAATAATTGAACCAAAGGAATTTGATGTGAACAATTAATTATATGGATAGTAGAAAAGACACGACATGAATAGAGGGCGGTAATGTCTGTCCAGGCATTATAAAAAGACAGGCAAATGGAGAAGGATGTGTTTAAGAGTTCAGAGGCTAGGACCAGAATACAGAAATTCACTTGTGCTAGGCCTGGAGTCATAAGCGATAGATATAGCCCACAGCAAACCTGTGGGAGGATGCAGAGTCCTTATTTACAGGACTCGTCTACACCAAGCATGAGTCAGCTGGCCCAGCATCTTGGAAACTTCAGCCTGAAGGAAAGAGGTCCCTACCCCTTAGAGAGCATGGGTGAAGAAGGGGAGAGACCAGAGACACAGAATGGACACAGGAAGATTGTGTAACTTCCCGGTTGCTAAGTGTCTATCTCCTGTAAGAGCCAACCTTAACATCTTCTTGCAGGGTTTCTCCTTGGCCCCGCCCTCACACAGCTCTCTTGAGCAGGCATCTGTTTAGGAAGGGAAGATAGGTGTGTGACCTGGGCCTGGAAACTCCCCTCTCTTCCTTCTCCATGCCCAACTTCTCTCATGTGTCTGAGATGGGCAGAAAGGGAAGAAAACAAGACTAGAGTCTCTACTCCCCTGGCTACAACTACAGTCTTTTCTGGGTCTGCAGTTGCTACTTCTCTGACTGGTTCAGGGCACTAATGCCCTCACTGTGATGGCCCTTCAAATGGTGGGAGGAACAGCTTATGGGCTCAGGCTTAACCACTTCCTGCCTGATCCACTCTGTCTAGCCAGACTCTCCTCCAATTAACTCCCTTTCCCCCCATCTTCACCTTAACACAAAGACCAATTATTTCTTATCTCAGCCCAAAACCAAATAGAATATGGCATCAACTGGAGAACACCTCCTCTGCCCAGTACTGCCCCCAACATGCCAGATTTTGGGGACTCCATGGTGGCTTGAATAAATGGTCCAGATAAGTGCATATAGTGATTTGAATAGGTAAGGCCCCCATAGACTCATGTTTATGAATTCTTGGCCCATAATGAGTGACTATTAGCAGGTATATCCTTGTTAGAATAGCTGTGGTCTTTGGAGGAAACGTGCCTCTCTCTGGGGTGGTGGGCTTTGAGGGCTCCTAGGACTCTAGCTCCATGCAATGCAGAAGAAAGAGTCTCCTTCTGGCTGCCTTTGGATCAAGACATAGAACACTCAGCTCTTTCTCCAGTACCGTGTCTCCCTGGATGCTGCCATGCTTCCTGCCATGATAATGGACTGAACCTCTGAAACTGTAAGCCAGTTTAAATGTTGTCCTGTACAAGAATAACCTTGGTCACGGTGTTTCTTTAAAGCAATGGAAACCCAAACTAAGACAGTGCATATGTTTGAATACTTGGTCCTCATTTGGTGGAGCTATTTGGTAAAGATTAGGAGGTATGGCCAGTCTTGTTGATATGCCACTGGGGATGGTCTCTGAGGTTTCAAAAGTCCTTGCCGTTCCAGTTATCTAGCCCTTTCTCTGCCTCCAACTTGTGGATGAGATGTCAGCTCTCAACTACTGCTCCAGGGCAATGCCTGCCTGCTGCCATGATAGTCTTGGACTCTAACCCTCTGAAACTATCAGCAACCCCCATTAAATGCTTTCTTTATAAATTACCTTATAAAGGTCATGGTGTCTCTTCACAGCAATAGAAAAGTAACTGAGACAGGATCTTACCAAGAGTTGATGTCATGAGGAGGATTTTCGCTTACCTAGAATCCTGAAGTATTCTCAAGGCAGATGATCATGACTCTGTCTCTCCCTCTAATCCTGTCCCAGGCTTCTCATGAAGACTGGGCAGTAAGCCCAGGGAGCTATAGTGGGTGTTGTGGCGGGTAGGTGTACTCATTATTTTTCTCACGACTGTTTCTTGTTGGTGTGAACAAATAAATACCCAACAGAAACAAGCTAAAGGGGGAGAAAATTATTCCGGCTCATGGCTTCGGGGCACAAAGTCTATCATGGTGTTGAAAGTGCAAAGGCTTGAAAGATTCCATTGTAGCGGAGGGAGCACAGGAAGGCAGTACCTCTCACCTGGCCTTGCCACATCAGGAGGTGGGGTGCCACAGCCAGAAGCAGAAGCACATATCACCTTCGGAGCCTACTCTCAGTGACCCATTTCTGTTAGGTGGGCTAGAGGACCCAAAGGTTCCACAGCTTCCCCAAACAGCGTGACCATTGATTGGTTCCCCATATGTGATCATCTTTCAAACACGTGTGCCTGTGGGGCACATTGAGATCTAACCATGACAACAGATAGCTCTCTTAAGAGAAGGTGTTTTACTGACAGCCAATTTTTTTGACTGAGCTTTAGACGGGATTTCCAGACAACAGGAAAAGTACTGTGGAACATCCCTACTTTTGAACAACGGAAAAGAGGAAGGTTCACAATAGTTGTTCTAAGAAGTGCTATTGATAACTTTGACAGCTAAGACTTATTTTTTTAACTGTATGTGGACAGTGTGTGTGTGTGTGTGTGTGTGTGTGTGTGTGTGCGTGTGCGTGTGCGTGTGTGTGTGTGTGTGTGCGTGTGTGTGTGTGTGTGTTGGGTGGGGGGTGTTCAGGTACCTGCAGAGTCTGGAAGAAAACTCCAGCTCCCCTGAAGTCAGAGTTACAGATGGTTGCCTGTGGTCTGATTAAGGTACTGTTAACTAAACTAGGGTTTTCTGGAAGAACAGCATGTATCCTTAACCA